>BQNB010002783.1:107236-121127 GCA_026074375.1 Tanacetum coccineum
CGTATCCGTGTTTGCCCGTTTTTAACTGTTTTCTTGTGATATTTGATATATCCGTACCTGCATACACAAAACATAAAAACAAGTATATTTTTGCCATATTTACTGTGTTTTGGGTTTAATTGGGCTATTTTAGGTATAAACGGATATGTGTAATCTACACTTATCAATATGCATATTGAGATAAACAGATGAATGAAATATATTCTCGTAATGATTACGAAATATAAAAGGAATCTTTCTTTCCTATAAGTAGCAACTCTCAGAATGAAGAAAAGGGCACCCAACATTCTCTTCTTTCTCTCTAAATGATTCTCAATACCCTATGATAAGAATGAGATATTCCTAAAAGGAATATTACTTCGTTCTCAATACTTTCTTTTCCCTATCATAGAAACTTCAGCTTCGACTCCAGATATGTGGCGTAAAACCATATGAAGAATATGAGTTACTAGTAGGGGAATTGCCACCCGAGACGTATTCCTTTGACGCCCTCGCACGGCTAGCCATGTTGTTATCTTCATACATTACCCATTTAAGTTAGTGATACTAGTCTGTAGGTATAGTTAGACGATGAGTGCTCGACTCTCCTGCATGTGATACAATGTTGACCAGGTTATTTTGGGCACGTGATCTGTACCTGCATATCTACGTATCATCAATTTATGATATACCATAATAATTATAACAAACGGGTCCCGTCAAATGTATATTATATATCATCGGGCCCTGCAGATTATATGCATATTGTGATGAACAGATGAAAGGAATATATTCTCATGGATATACCATAATATTTATAACACACGGGACCCACCAAATGTATATTATATTTATATATTTCAATGGGTCTACAGAATATATGCATATTATATAAACAATGATAAAATATATTCTCGTAATGACTAACGAAATATAAAAAGAATCTTCTCTCCACTTCCTAATAAAATATGCACACTCTCATAACAAAAAGGAAACTGGCATCTCCAGCATTCCTTCTATTCTCTCTCAATGATTCTCAATACCGGAGATGATAATGGAAATGAGATATTCCTAAAAAGAATATTACTATTAGGACGTTCTCGATACTGGGGTTCTGTACCCTAGTCCATGGGTGGGATGAAAGCGTGCGGCTTGGGTTGTCTGGACGTCCGGGGAGATATTAAGTGTGGGTGGCGTAAAACATATGAAAGAATATGAGTTACTGACCATATAGGGAATGCCACCCTAGACGTATCCTTTTGACGTCCATTGCACGCTACCAGTTTATTATCTTCATCAAATACGTTATACCCATTTAAGTTAGTGATACAAGTCTTGTAGGTAGTAATTAGAAGACGACAGTGTGTTTGCTAGATCCTCCTGATTGATATACTAGTGCTGGAAGACCAGTTCATTTGGTCATCGTGATATGAAACCATGCCGATTCAAAAACGTTAGACACAATGGCGGGCAGTCGATGGAGACATATTTATTTTTCTTTCTTTACTACATTCTTTTAACTAAACACCTCGTGCACTTCCACAAGTGGAAACAAAAGTGGATGACCGTGAGGTGAACCATTCGCGGTGCAATCCATCGAGAAAGAAATAGCTAACACTTTCTCTTAGCAATCTGAACATTACATTTATCAGCCAAACCAAATACCCATTCTACTAAGGAAGCTGAGTGTTTCAAAATTTTAAAATTTAAAATACTAGAGAATTACGCGCGGGTTAATTCTAGAGATGGAAACAACATCAGAGTAAAAGTATAATACCCCGTATGTAGTATAATCTTTTTAGGTAAGACCAGGTCATTCTACCGGATTGTGTATTCTAAGAAAAAGTCGATAATATTACAAAAAAGGGATTTATCTTATAGACTGTCACAGATCTAAAGATAATGATTATGATTTAAGGTATAAAGGAATGTTTGGTTGGAAAGCATAGAAGTAGATATGGATATAACTGATAGATAATTGGTTCAATGAAAATTAAGTATAAATCGATTATACAAAGAAACGTTTAGTTACTAAAGACTCCTACTTGTTATATCTTCAGAAATCCTTTCGGCCCTTACTTTTGATTTAGAAAATGCTTTTAAGTTTTTAATTCAAGTTAGGATAATAATAAATATCAACAGTTCTTAACCAATTCGTTAGACATATCTTAAGCCATTAAACCTTATTTATACTCAGGTTTGAATAAATCATTTTTAGTTAGCCAGCCTCACAAGGTCTTAAAATCTATCACATTCATACGACAAACAACTTGGAATCAGAATCATAGCCAGCGCCAATTCGACCTAATCCAACTAGATCAGCTGATCAAAATGAGTATATGAAAAAGAATATCTGGGTATAAAAACATCAGCTATATTTTGACGTAAATTCAAACTTTTCATCTATTTACCAAGTTTAATCCATATCACCTATATATTCCCCAACCAAACATGTTAGTCTACTCCATATTGATAAGAACAACATACAAAACAAGTATGATTGATTCAAAAGTCATGATATAGAAATAGAGAAACATGTTCATACCAAAATCAAGTAGCAAATATTGCTCCTGCTTACAAGGTTTTTCTTCGAACGGAGATTACAACAATTTTGCAAATTCAACTATAGTAACAATAACAACTTCTAACACAACTAAAAGATAGAATAACACTTTAACACCGCTTAATAAGATCAAATAGTGCTTTCCGTCTAACGTAAAACACCTGGAATGTGATGACTGAACAGGTTTGAGTTCTTCAACTCATTCCTTAGAAGAATCTCCTAACTAATATTGTAAGATTGAAATGATGTGAGAAGATAATTGACATTGATAATTTAAGGACAAAAGATCCTCCTTCATTATAAACAGAGACGAAACTCTCATCATCATTTAGAGAGTTGGGCAAGCAAGAGAATATGCTCAATAAGGCAAACCATATGATTTTTGTGTAACTGTCACTGAAAGTGCGTCGCACTTCAGACAATTCTTTGCGCCGCCCGTTAAGTGTTGAAGTTATAGCATTCATTTCCGTTATCAATAGTACGTCTCGCTAACAAAATTAGATTTGTCTGCGCCACACACTTGCCTTGGTTCAGTAACTTCCTCTTTGGATTTCTCTTCTAGATTCTTCTTGTAACGGCCGATAATGCAATTTAAATAAACTGATTTTCTTGCATCATTAGTCCTTTTCTTCACTCTTTGTCTGATATGAATTTATTACACAGACACAAACACGCAAAATCTTCGCAATATTTTTCATTGCTTAACGTATATATTTAGTGTATTTTCGAGAGCTAGTTATGTAAACTTGAGCGTTATCAATCCCCTCATACTTAGCTTATTGGCTGACCTCAAGTAAAATCAAAGCGAAAGACGATTTTTGTTGGTAAACAATCTAAGACAAAAGCATAGATAACCGAGCAAAGAGAGCAATCTCATCGAATTTTTATAGATAAGCATGCTCTTCACCACTGTGCTGCAATTGGTAAAATAATAGATACAATATCGCAGTCACTTTCATAAACAGACGCAATCGTGAAATTGTTTTCAAAATGACCATAGGGCTTGGTACAAATAAACTTTAAACTTCACCGACATGTGGCTAAGCGGACCAAACATAAACATCAAAAGAAGTAATTCTACTTTAGTGATATTATTTATTATTTATTGAAAAAAGGTTTGTAATAAAATCATAATTCACTTTATCCGTACTACATTTGACTTTATTCTAAATATTATTCTTCTCTTTTTTTTAGAATGGCTTTATTTTTTCCTTAATTCACTTTATCTTAGGGGAAACTTGCTTTTCCCCCATACTTAGGATAAGCATACTACTTCAAACGAACATAGAAGTTTCCAACCTTCACACTCCATTTAAACAACAATACCAACATTTATTTTCTTCGATTCGTACGGATAAAATTTCAGATAATTTTATTAGAAATCTTTTTGAACAAAATTATTGTTTACTTATATTTATATTTTTATCACCTTTTAATCAGTAAAATGTTTATAACACGCGAACGTATTCTTACTGCGGTCTCATAAAGATTTCAAGCACAAGTTCTAGAATTAACAAATCACCGGCACACTCATACAATTTTAAATCGATATCAATACTCCATAAAAGGCGACAAAACTACAAATACACAGCCGTAATGACGGATGAGATATTTGCAATTGCTCATTCCTTAACTCGAGAAAGCTAAAGATAAAATCATCTTAGGTATCAAAAATGGATACCTGAATCCTTAAGATCTAATCCTCATAATTTTTTGGGTGGTATAAATATGCTAGTAATGTTATCAATCCAGAGTCCGATTGCTTGAATGTGATCAATAAAATGTTATTTTCCAAAATATTTTTTTAACTTTTCTTAAAAATTCAAACTTTTCCAGTTTATCTTCCCCCATACTTAATAGGAGCATTGTCCTCAATGTGAAAATAATATAGAGAAAAAATAAAATAAAAAAGTGAAATATACTTTTCAATTGTGATCGATATTCTGAATCTTTTTTTCTTAGCGCCAATTCGTCTCGCGCCTTTTCTTCCTTTTCCTGTTACGAATATAAACATTGCATAGCACACAAAAAGTAATAATATTCCTAATAGATTAATAATATAAATTACAATAATATTGTTTTTAAATGCCAACAGAGGCATTTTACACACCATAATAATAATAATAATAATTGTTTTTAAGGAAATTGTTTTTAGAACACATAAGTGACCCAAAACATGCGGTCACACAACCAACTTGTGTCATCTCGACACTACTCATCATCATCCTGCTGATGTTGCGGTGGCGGAGGTGGGTACTGCTGATAGTACTGGTCATACTGCGGCTGAGCATAGCCAGGCGGGTTGTAGGCTCCCTGCAGTGGAACACTATCCCCAGCCATATGCTCAAACACTCCATGATACCTGTCCCAGTGATATGACTGCCTATACTCCATCCGCTCTATCGCATCCTGGCATATCTCCATCCTACCCATCCTATCATACAAATCCTGCATAGATGCTCTCGGAGGTCTAGGAATACCAACTCTAGGCACACCCGGCTGTGGATCTTCGGGAATAAGTTTACCATCAGAATCGATCAAATCTCTAAGTGTAGTTGTATCCAAATCCCTACAATAAATTGAAGCACTTAATCTCCTCACCACATCCTCAGTCAACACCTTGCATTTTCTAGCAAGCTTTGAAATAAACTGACCACAGCAAATTTGACTCTCTTTCTGAGTCCTAGCTCCTTTCCTCTTTACCCATCTTGCAATCACCCAAGCTACATTTGCATACCCATTTTGGTGTCTAGCATCAAACATACTTAGAAGCCACAAATCATTCTTTTGCACCTTATCATACCCAGTTGTCCTTTGACACAAACCATAAGTGATCATTTTGTGGATCACCCTCAAAATTGGGTTCCTGATAGTAGAAGTATGACTCCTAGACAAACCATGGTTATCCTCTCGACTAATGCTCAACCAATAATCCTGAGCATTAAAATTATCATCGTTACGCAAACCTCCTTCAAAGTAAACATTAAAACCATCCTCCTCTAGTTCAACTGCTTGATACAATCCCAACCTTCGAGCAAACTCCAATAAGGTTAAATTGTGAACTCGTCCACCCAGTCTAAACTTGATAATCTTCTTCGACTGCAATTCATCATCATCACACACTTCATCAAACTCATAAGTAGAATAAAACTCATGGCAAAGCTCAGCATAAATTGGCTCATTGATATTAAAAGCTCTAATCCAAGCCACCGAAGTAAATATCTCTTCATCCGATCCAGCTTCACGCAACCTAATTCTTAACATGTCATTAATCTCTCCATCACAACCTATTCGGTTCAGCACATCCCAGTTCACGACACAAGGTGAGTAAATGTGTTTATGAAGCAATTGGGCCAATTTAGTGTTGTACCTAGACTTAGCTTCTCGGCTACATCCTTTCCATAGCAAAAACTCATGGTGAACTTGTGGAAGTAATAGTTCTTCTACTGTTTCGTGTTGTCTTGGGCGTTTGGATCTTGATGATCCGACCTCATTATCGTGTGTTCCTTGGGTCTACACATCAAAAAAACAATCAACAATAAAGTTATAGTTGTGTTAGAAATGATTTAGCACGATTAGTGAGTGTTTTGATGGTTTTAGGAACCATCTGTAACTTTCTGATGTAAAATGTGCGGCGTACTTCCTTGAAGTGCGGCGTACTTTCTGGAAAATAGGCAAAGTGTGACGGTTTTGGGGCAAAAACAGCGTACTTTCTGGGCTGAAAATAATAATTTTGAATTTTTTTTATCATTTTCCAATAATAATTTTAATCATAAATCATAATATGAACAGTGCACTTTCAGATTTAATCAATATCAAAATCAAATAAAAAATAAAAAAATAAAAGTCTCCAATCAAATAAAATAGAAAAATTATAATAAAAATATCAATAATAAAATCCAAAATATTAATTATAAAAAACTAAAATAAAAAAATAAAAAAAAATATAATAATGAAACTACAATAAATTCAAAATAAAATATAAAATATTAAAAAAAATTAATCAAAATTTAAATAAAAAATCATAAAAATCCATAAATAAAAATTAAAAAAATTATATTCAAAATAAAAAATTCATTAAAAAATAATTTAAAAAAATCACAAACATATATAAATAATAAATCATAATAAAAAAATAAAAAAAAATTCTATATCTTAAATATATCAATTATTCATTATCATAAAAAAAAAAAAAAATATAAAATTAATAATAAAATAATTCTAAAAAAAATAAAATAAATAATCATCATATAAAATAAAAAAAAAAACAAAAAAAATTATTCTAAATAAAAATAAAAAATAAATAAAAAAATATTTAATATCAAAAATTAAAATCATAAAAAAAAAATCATAAAATATTATTAAAAAAAATTATAAAATTATAATAATATAATAATCATAAATATTAAATATAATTTAAATTAATTTCAACATTATCTATAATATAAAAAATTAAAAAAATTATTTTATAAAAATTCAATATCAAAAAAAATTTAAAAACAATAATATTAAATTTATTAATAAATATATTAAAAATCAAAAAAACTATCATAAAAATATAAAATGAAATCAAAGAAAAAAAAAATAAATAAATCTTCATATAAATCAATAAATAAAAAATAAAAAGTATAAAAAATCTAAAAATATAATAAAATAAATAAATAAAAAAATAAATGAAATAAATAGAATATAAGAATATCAAAAAAAATAATACATTTCTATAACAAATTATAAAAAGTAAAAAAAAAATAAATCCAAAATAAAAAAAATAAAAAAATAATAATAATTAACATGATTAAAAATCCAATATCATAAATAAATAATGAAAAAATAAAAAATAAAATAAATAAAATATAAATCAAAAATAAAAAAATTCCAAATTCTAAAATATTTAAAATAAATAAAAAAATAAAAATAACATCATAAATAAATTAATAAACATTTAAAAATAACAATAATAAAATCAATATTATTATATATTATAATAGAAACAATAAATCAAATATAAATAATAATTATAAAAAAAAATATCATATATAAATACATAAAAAAAATATTTAAATTAATATAAATCAAAATCCCATCCAATAATAAATCACAAAATTTCACCAAATATATAATCAAATACAAACAAAAACTTCCCAATAAAAAAAATTATAATAATAAAATATCCAAAAAAAAAATTTAAAGATTTCATCTAATTCTATAAAAAAATAATATCTTTAATATCAAAAAAATTTAAATATATAAATATCATAAAAGATATAATCAAAATTTAAATATAGATTAAAACATATAAAATTAAAAAAAAAAATAAAATTAAATTAAAATCAATAAATAAAAAATAATAAATTATAAAAATTAGTTAAAAAAAATTATTCTGCCAAAAAGAAAAAATAAATAAAAAAAAAAAAAATCAATATATTAAAAAAATAATTAATAATATAATAAAAAGTCTATATAATAAATTAAATCAAAAAAAAAAATTAAAATAACAAAAATACATTAATTTATATAAAAAAATATTAATTTATAATAAAAATATTATAAAAAAATAAAAATAAAAAACATGATCACATAAAATCAAAAATAAAAAAATAAATATAATAAAAAAAAAAAAAAAATAATTATAAAATTTATAAAAAAATCCTCTAAAATAATCAAAAAAACACATCAATAATATTAATAAAATAAAAAATATAATAATAATATATAATTCATAATATAATAAAAAAAAAATTTAAATATAAAAAAATATAAATTACATAATAATCAAAAATAAATCAAAAAAAAATTTAAACAAATCAAAAAAAAAATAATCAATCAAGTTAAAAAATCAAAAAATAAAAAATTTCTCTATCTCCAAAATACAGGTTTATAAATACAATATAAAACCCCCACCCAAACTAATCCCAAACCACCTCTCCCAAACCAAACATCACTCCGCTATCCGCAGACACCCCCAATCCATCACCTCGTCACTCACCACAACATCAAATATTTTTCACCTCACGCATGCATGAGTTAAACGACTCCTAAATATCATAATTCTAAGGGTTAATTGTTCATATAAAACATGTATTAAGGCTTTCCTAATCTAATTATACTTAACCATAATAATCAAGAAATTAAACAAGTTAACGATAAGCAAGTCTAAGGAAAGAAATCAACATACCCTAGGCATGATTAGAAGGTTGATGGATTGATTTTTGAAACTTTTACTTTGTTTTTGTGAGAAACCTGACGGTTTTGTGTTTGAGGGTGTGTGTTTTTTTTATAATGACTCAGAATCGTGTTTGGTAAGTTTATTTATGCAAAACTACTCTGCAGTGCGGCGTACTTTTCCTTTTTTTTAGAGATTATATATATATATATATATATATATATATATATATATATATATATATATTACTGATTACACAATCTTACATTATACGCATGATTTAAACATAATCTCAATCCATCACATTGGCTTAATATTAATATATCATATATCGGATTAATATCCGTACATCAAATGTAATCCATTATGGATTTATACATATGACTTTATTTTTAAAACATAACATAAAAAGTAAAACGGGAGTATATAGCTACTCCTTTATTCCAAGTTGATCTAGTACTTTATTCTATAAACCAGTTGGGTGACATGATATCACTCAACTTGTGGTACTTTGATAATTTTCGGTCCGTTTTCTTTGTTGTGAATCCTTGTAAATAAATGTTCCCCTACGAATCAGTCAACCTTATTTCCGTACGCCACTATCTTGTTGCTTCTTCTTTGTTAGTATAGCATCCCTTATGATCAGGTTTCTAGTTGACTTGTTTTAATGGCACTGGTAATGAACCAAGAAAACTAATTGTTTTCTTCCAAACACTAATTTTCCAGAATGGGTTAGTTACTGTTTGTATAGCTGATGATCGATCTTCCGGATTGGTACGGTTTAGATATGAAACGGGGTTCGAGCCATATATCGGTGCTCCAAACTTATTTCTCTTGATCACATATTCCTCCTCATCATCACTATCACTCTCAGCTGTTCTTAGAACATCGAATCTTGCTGCTCGGAAGGTTTGATGACAGACTCCATCAAAGGTTGAGAAAAGTCTTTTTGGGGTGTTAAGTATGCTACCCATCGTATAAAGGAATCCCCGACCAACCACTATTGGTGCATCACGGTCGATTGGTATATCCAGGATAAGAAATTTTGCAATTATGGTAGTTACCCCCACTTGACAAAGAACATTAGAGAGTTTTCCCATAGCTTTCGCCTGGGTATGATTTATCATTGTGATTACCCTATCAATCTTCTTCATCTCTTCTCTTCCTAATGTTTCATAGATTTGATAAGGCATGGTATTTATATCCGACCCAGTATCTGCCAACGCGTTTTCGTTAACTTTCCCCTTCAATCTGATAGGAAATATGAATGCACCAGGATCGTCTTTCTCGTTCAATGCTTCTCCCTTAATCCTTTTTACTGCTTCCTCATCTTCTTTCATAGTCTTTCCATCTAATTCTACCTTATCTTTCCAGATCTCAATGAGTATCTTCTTGTATTTGTCATGATAGGCCATTGTCTCGATTACAGGATTCTCTTCTTCTAACAGAGCAAACTTTTGGCTAATCTTGATTGCCAATGCCTCTTTTTTCGCCTCTTCTTGAGTTAAATGACCCCCAACTGATGAATATGGTCCAATATCTTGATAGAATAGATTAAGGTTCTCTATTGCTCTCTTTTTGTTACAGCTGCTCTTCCCCATCTTGCATACAAATAGAGGAAGTTCTTCTCCAAACTTTGGCACATCATCAAAATTGAAATCTAGTAATTGATCCCAATCGTCTAAGCTTTTTCCTGTTTTCTCAAAATCATCCTCAAATAGATTTGGTTCGGGATAAATGGTGATCACACCGTTACCGAAATCAACAATTCCTTTTGCTAATCTTAGGAATGATCTTCCCAAAATTACTCCAGCCTCAAAATCATCTTCCTCAAGGTTTATGATGAACTTCACAAAGTAGAACTCTCCCTTTAAAGCAACTATGAGCTCTTTCTTAACAAACTTTTTTCCTTTCTTCATTTCATAGTCCAAACACAACTTAACCGCGAATTCATTCGATATCAGGTTTTCATCAAATCCTAAGTTAACTTCACCATCATAAGCTTCCAAGCCATTCACGAAGCATGGTGCAATGTACCGCTTACTAATCTCATATGTTCCATCCTGTAGAAACTGAGTGCGTTCATGACTTTCTTTCCTTTACTACTAGCCGTGTCTTGATACTCCGGAGAGTTCCAATCTCCTAATCCTTTAATTTTGTCACTTGATATCTCAATCACATTGTCTCCTAAGCAAATTTTCCCGAGACTCGAATTTGGATCCATAATTCTTATAGGATAACACAACATTAAAACAACTATTAGTGGGTTAGTTAAAACAAATAACAATACCTTTTTGCACTTATATATTATTAATGAACAGATAGAATTTTTTAATGCAAGCAACTTTCGTTCAAAAACTAAGAAACACTCATTCTGTTTGGTTTCAGGCAGGAAAGTGCGGCGCACTTCAAAAGAAGTGCGGCGTACTTTCTTAGTTTTAAAGCTT
The DNA here is from genome assembly GCA_026074375.1 of Tanacetum coccineum. NCBI lineage: Eukaryota > Viridiplantae > Streptophyta > Magnoliopsida > Asterales > Asteraceae > Tanacetum > Tanacetum coccineum. The sequence goes on from BQNB010002783.1 coordinate 118,389, forward strand.
TTATAATTTTTAATTTTAGTATTTTTTATTTTTCTTATTTTTCATATTTCCTAAACATCCATTGAACATGGCAATTATCAGGTTTTTAAACATACTTATCATCATATGATTTTTATAATTTTTCTTAATTCTTTTAAAAGTTTTATTTTTATTTTTGAGGGAGTCTAAGTTTAATAAGCAACATCTAGCAAGCAAGAAACAAGTATAAGTACTCATAATTTTAAGCAAACAAGGCATAAAATATTTCTTTTTGATTTTTTTCATTTTAATGCACAATATGCTATAATACAAGAATTCGAAAATTATGAACACACGGAACAAATTCCACATTTCCACAATGGTCAAATTATAATTTATAGGTTTTGGGGTTTGGTGTTTTGATGTTTTTCTCTCTTAAAAACTGATTCTGTTTTGTAAAAGGGGCAGGAAGTGCGACGTACTTGGTGTAAGTACGATGTACTTTTTGAATCTTGCAGAAAAAAAAAAAAAAAAAAAAAAAAAAAAAAAAAAAAAAACACAAAAAAACAAAAAAAACAAAAAAAAAAAAAAACAAAAAAAAACCGGTGCACAAATGCTATGTGCGGTGCACTTTCTGAAGAAAATTTGGTCAGCTTGCCAGAAAACTATACGGCGAGTTTGAAAATTTTTGGTTTGCAAAATTATAATAACTAGTTCAAGAATAAAATCAATCCCCGGCAGCGGCGGCAAAAACCTTGATGTGTTTCAAAAGCTTTAAATTCATAATACTAGAATTACCGGTTAATAGATGGAAACACACGGGTAAAAGTATAACCCACGTATGTAGTATAATCTTTTTAGGTATTCTAAGAAAAAGTCGATAATATTACGAAAAAGTCGATAATATTACGAAAAAGGGATTTATCTTATAGACTGTCACAGATCTAAAGATAATGATTACGATTCAAGGTATAAAGGAATGTTTGGTTGGAAAGAAAAAGTAGAGATGGATAAACTTGGATAGATAATTGGTTCATGAATTTAAGTATAATCGATTAAAGAAACGGTTAGTTTACTTAAAAGATCGTCTACTTGTTATAATCAGAAATCCTTTCCGCCTCTACTTTTGATTATAAAAATGCTATAAGTTTAATTCAAGTTAGGAAATAATAAATATAAACTTTCTTAACCAAGTTCGTTAGACATATGGTTAAGCAATTTTTATTTTTTTAAACCTTGTTTATACACGGGTTAATATAATCATTTATAGCCAATCCTTCACAAGGAAGCCTAAAATCTAGTTTACATAGACGAACCAACTATGAAAATCAAGCATATAGCCGGAGTCTTTCGACCTATATCCGGACTAGTATTTTGATCAAATGGTCATTAAAGAATCCGGGTATAAAAACATCAAGCTTATATTTAGTAAATTCTAAAATTCAATAGTTCATCCAAGTTTAATCCATATCACCCATATATTTCCCAACCAAACATGTTAGTCTACTTCATATTGATAAGAACAACATATAAAACAAGTATGATTAATTCAAAAGTCATGATATAGAAATAGAGAAACATGTTCATACCAAAATTAAGTAGCAAATATTGCTCCTGCTTACAAGGTTTTTCTTCGAACAGAGATTACAAAGATTTTACAAATTCAACTATACAACTTCTAACATCACTCTTATAAGATCAAATGGTGCTTCCTTCTACTCAACCCCTGGAATGTGATGAAGAACAAGGTTTGTTCTTCAACAATTCCTTAGAATAATCTCCTAACTAATGATTGTAGGTGAAATGATGAGAAGAATGATTGAATTGATGATTTGAGGAGAAAATTCCGTCCTCTATTTATAGCTAAACTCTCATCATCAGTTAGAGGAGTTGGGCAAGCCAAGAGTTACTCAATAATGGGAACCGTAATGATTTATGTGTAACTGTCAGGGAAGTGCGCCGCACTTCAGAAATTGTGCGCCGTACTTATTGTTGAATTAAATGACATTCATTTCGTTTAGAAGTACGCCGCACAAAATAGATTGTGCGCCGCACTTTTGCCTCGTTCATTAACTCCTCCTTGGATTCTCTTCTAGATTCTTCTTGTAACGACCGTTAATGCAATTTAACTGGATTTCTTTGCATCGTTAGTCCTTTTCTTCACTCTTCGTCCTGATATGAATATTACATGACAAACAAGCAATCTTTGCAATATTTCATGCGTTAACGTATATATTTAGTGTATTTTCGAGGGATATTTTATGTATATTTGGAGCGTTATCATGAGCCTTTGAATGCGACTTCTGAACTGAATTCTTACGACCCTTTCCAATTTATAGTTTAGAACTTTGATCGGGTAAACGCCATGTATACCGCATTCACCCATGCACGAAAAGAGGTACCGCATCACTCGTTACCTACAGGCGGGAATCCATCTGGAGAGCCATGGAACTCCGATTCAGAATAAGCACGCCCGAGCAAAGCCTTGGGAAAAACTTACGTAGAAAACAATGAAGTGGAACCTATACTCGTAAACCCATTGGACACAAGCACCACCAAAGGGAAAGGCACACAAAACGTAGAATTTTATCACTAACCTTTTGTTTTCAAGGAGCCCAACAGGGACAAAAAGAACCTCGTGGCATCTCCCTTCACTAACCGTATTCAAGAATACGACATGCCAGACGGACTGAATGTCCCTACTAACCTCAAGGTGTACGATGGCATGTCTGACCCAGACGATCACCTCACGGTCTTTATGGGTACAATGGATATACACAA
>BQNB010002784.1:0-105483 GCA_026074375.1 Tanacetum coccineum
AAGGCTAAGATCACTTTGGACATCTCTCTCACACAACAAGCACAAGGCTTGAAGCCTCTCAGCAAAGAAACACAACTCAACTTAGGGTTTTAGTATAAAAAGCTTAGTATAATTCAATGAAAAGGTGTGTCGAATTTCTTTTCAAGGCAAAAGCTTGTAATCAAATTTGTACCAATCTTTAATATATTGCAATTTACATTTTCAGTCATTTAATTTCTTGTCCTTTAAATACTTGTTTTTTTTAAATTACTTGTCATTTTAAGTTCTCTTAAATATTGTCATTTAAGTTTATCTACCTTCAAATTCTGTTTTATAGGCTTTGTATAAGCTGTTGAGACCTCAAAAGCTTAAACAACCTTTTGTTTTCATTTTCTGTCAAAAACTCAAAAAAAATCCAAAAATACCAAAAAAATATCAAGAATCTGTCAAGAATTCAAGGAGCAAGGTTAAAAAGGGAAGGCCTTGGGTTTTAGAGCTTATGGTAAGCACATAGGGATTGTTTTTAAGCTTTGAAAGCTTATTGCATAAGCCTTAACTTGGACCCTTTGTAAGTTTTCAGTTTTTCATTTTTTGCATTTAAGCTTATTGTTACTGTTCATCTGCTTATCTTGCTTATTTGTATGCTCTTTATGCTTTTTAATCTTTCTTTGATACTTATTGTCTTTTATTCAAGTTTTTGGTTTAAACTGTCTTGTTAGGCTTTGTAAACTGCATTGTTACTTGTTAGCTTATTTGAATGCTTATTTGTTGGTTATTATTACTTGTTTTAGCTTAATAGTTGCTACTTGTTATCTGTTTTCCAAAGTTTTTCCTTAAACCTCTTAAAATCAGCTTAAGACTTGGTTTTCAAGACTTTAAGGGGTGTTTGGCACAAGGGTGAAAAACGGGTCAAAGTGTGTAAAAAACATTATGGGTCATTTGGCCATCTTTGGCAACCTTTTTTAAGTTGTTTTATATATGTTTTAAAAAGTTTTTAGGTCTCAATATCAGTTTTAAGGTTTTTCTAAATTTGTGTTCAAAACTGTTGGATTAAATCAGTCCCAAGGCTTATTTGATTAGGCTTAGTGAATTCAGCTTTTGAAGACTTGTTTTGAACTTGTTTTTATTGGTTAAATGTAGTATTAAAGTTTTCATTTAGTGTATCTTTGTTGTTTCAAAACCTGTCCACCCTTTTTAAGTCAATTTTTTTTAGTTTCAAAACCACCTTTTTCAATTTCAATTATCAGCTAGTTTAAATTGATTTTAGAGTCTAGATTTTGGAGCACAAGCTCAATAGGAGCTATACTCCATCTGTTTTAGCTTTATTTTCTTTTTGAGCTTATTTTTCCAGCTTATTTATAAGCTGGCTTTTAGCCCTTTTTCTTTGTTAAATTTCCCCTGGTGCAAGCCATCAACCTTTCACACCATTTTTCTTGGTTTCCTTAAGTTAGACTAGGATATCCTTTAGCTTTTCTAGATAGCCCATAAGATAGGCTACAAGCTTCTATAAGCCTTTAGCCTTAAAGACCCCTTTTTAGTGCTTATTTTTAAGCCCAAAGAGGTGCTTTTGACTGTCTTGTATGTTGTTTTCCCCATAGCTTATTGTCTATTTCTTGTGCTTATCTGTCTAGATTTTATGCTTATTTTTGTTTATATTGGCTTATTAGGATTAGAAGATAACCTGCCTTAGCTTAGTTTCTTTTTACTTGATTATTTGTACTTCTTCAGCCTAGAAGTTAGAATTTTTATCTTAGTATAATCTGCCCATTTTTGTGCTTCCTTTCTGGCTTATTTGCTTTTCTTTCTCTGCTTATTTTTACATGGTTTAGCTTATTAGGTGCTGGTATTGATTTGTGATTGCTTATTTTTCCTTTGCCTTAGCTTATTTAGCAATTAAAAAGCAACCAGTTTAGCTCTTAGGACTGTCAGTCTAATATGCAGTATTACCAACTCTGAAAAAGATTCATTCGTGCTTTGTCTCTGTAGGCCTCATAACAATTACAGGAGTTTTCTCTCTTTGTACTACCTGTTCCCGATGATTTTTCAGTTCTTGAATTCACACGAAAGATTGAAAGATTGTTAGAATTAGTGAAAGATTCAAAGAGTGTGATTGTGATGTGGTGACTGGAAGAAGATAAAGATGCATCAGTCTTAATAACAGTTGACCGGAATTTGAACACGATTAACATAATTAACTGAAATAACAGAACTGTAACAACAATTTTGGTGAAATTTATTTGCCAGAAAAGTATCTCTAAATACCAATTGATATGTACTTAAGATCTCTATAATAGAAATGGTTAAGTACTCAACACAATGATTAGATCACTTACGATTAAGAACAAGCAGTCGAAATTAATGGAATCAAAGGTGATTTGTTTTTGGGATAATGGATGAGTTGTTACAAGATGAGAGACAATTATGTTGAAGAAAATTGAGTGTATGAATACATAAATGAAAGAATAAGTGATGAATTTTTACAATGCAAAGGATAGTTAAGGATACTAAATTCTGTTAGAAATACAGTGTGACGCAACGTGTGAGCTGTTTAGAGCCTTTATTCTACCTGAATTTTGTAAAAAATTAGGGCAAACTTAATAGATTAGAGGTTTCTGTGTTACATTGTAATTTGTAGATTAGGACTTCATACTATAATCTAGGATTATTAAGCGTTAACGATATGCCAATGAAAGTGATATTCCTATTCGACTTATACTTGATTTTCTACACATCATATAGAGATGAGGGGGAATTCTTGTTATTCTCATTCTTCTTGTCTCGATTTAGTCTTTATTGGTTATTAATAAAGGGGGTTCGAGGATATATTGTGTGCATATTGTTCTTTTCTTTTGTTGATAATCTTGTGATCTTAAGGTGTCGACTTTTCTTGTGAACTCTTTAATCAATTATGCGCTAAGCTTTAGGTTTGTTGGAGGTTTTTCCAACAATTGGTATCGGAGCCTTGTTCGAGAAGAAGAAATCACACAACGATGGTAGAGCCAAAACAAGAGAAAAAAATAAATATTCTTCGGTTCGTCGGTTATTGCGTAGTCGTGAGAGAATTGACGTTGCGGGTTCGTTAACCGTTAAAATTGAATTGAAAACACATTCTACGAGTCTAGGAAACTTACTCTGAATGGAAACACATTCCTTATTTAAAATCCTTCAATTCGCCCACAAGTTCAAAGTGTTATATAACTCTTGTTGAAACTAATCTTGAAAGTCTTCGATTCCTCTTAAATTACTTTAGTAGTTGGTCTAGCTTTCAGAGTTCCATGAGCGGAGGCCTGAGTGGACCATATATGAGTGAACCAAATTTAATCAGCTCAGCTCAGATATTTTAAACTTATGTGCATTATTCATTTCTTGCCTTTAGAATTAAACATATCTAGAACATCTAAACATACCAAGTTTGCACTAACTTTGGTTTACCCATTTGAACATGAGAGGTAATGTTCTGGCTTTATCTGATTGTACATTTGATTAAAATAATGTACAATCAGATAAAGCAGAAGATTACCCCTCATGTTCATTTGAACATGAGAGGATCTTTTTCTTTATTTGAATATGACAAAACATTAATGAAGCATATTATTTGGATGAGGATTCTCTCATGTTCATTTAAACAATAGCATAACTTCTTTACCTCTTATGTTCAACATGAAAGGATCTTTTTCCTAAATATTTACATTTCCTGTTTAAGCACATTTTTTGTAATTGGCACATGGTTGTGTAGATCAGAATCTTACTATATACATATTTTTTTTGGAACGACTACTATATGTATACTAGGTACTATATATAATGCATATTTAAGTCTTTCTCTACATTTAAAATTTTGAAGTAATCAAACTTGTGAAACATATTTTACAATCTTTTAATATACAACATTTATTTTCTTCATGCTCCATGCATATTTTACAAGTATAAACTAATAAAACACACTAATTAATTTTAGTTTTAAAATACCTATAAAATTAAAAATACATGTTATTATACACATTGTACAAACTAATAAAACACACAAAACTTTATACAATTCATATGCTAACAAGTTGATGTACATATGGTTTTGAAAACTGGACCGGGCCAACGGGTTCAACCTGAAACCAGAGCCGTCACCGGTTCGGCTAGCCAATAAAATCCTTTCGAAAACAAAATGGATAGGACCGGTCGAAACCGGTAAAAACGGGTGAATCAGGTCAGACTGAGATCATTTTTTTATTTTTCTCCGGTTAATTAGTTCGTCTGTTGGAGCCTGAATTTTAATCACAGAGTATCCTCCGCTGCAACACGCGGATACCTACTAATACATGTACAATTGTCTTACCAAGTTTGCATTAGGTTTAGGTTTACCCTAACAATTTTCTTTTATTTGAATATGACGAAACATTAATTACGCATAGTAAATATTTACATTTCCTGTTTAAGCACATATTATATGTTTTTGTACGGTGAGTGTTTTTTTTTTTGAACGGCAAAGATGGAATATATAGAAAAAAGAGTCTAGCAAGACGCTAGAGACTTAAAGTACAATAGAGTCAACAAAAAGAATTACATAACATCAAAAAATGGTAAATTCCCGAGACTTTAACTGCAAGGGAATCAAAAGGGATGAAAAAACTTTTGACACGAAGGCCGACGGATCGGTTTTCACTTCAGCAAAAGAAAAACCCCCTATCCCGGAGGCCGAGCCATCGATTTTCACTCCGGGATGGATTTTGATGAAACCACAGACAAGTCCCGAGAGATGGATGAAAAGAAGTACCATCCTCAAATCCGACGAAGACGCCAAGCGAAAAAACCTTGGCGTACAGGTACACCAACCCAACGAACTTGAACGTCAGCTTCAGGGAAAAACCAAAAGCAGGTTTAACCATTACCAATGTGCACGATCGAAAGAGGATACATAAGCCAGCCATTCTAAGATAACTTCATATGGTCCCTATTGTGCAGCCACAAAAATGAAGAGAAACGAACATTATCGAAGAGATCATTTTTCCTCAACGGTTGAGAGTTAAACGTGACGCTATTTCGGTATCTCCAAAGCCACCAAAGAACCGTAGTAATAACATAGAACACAAGATTGGACATTCTGAAATTCAATTAAATAGCTAATTTAGTTTAAACTAATTCACCGCAAGTATTCATGAATCTCATAGAGACCCGTGTGTGTAAACCATACTTGGACAAATTCGAAATAATGTTCATCTTGTATGACTTAACTACTCTCGTAACAAAGAAGAAGCATGCGGGGTGGGGTCCAATACATCCGAGAATAATCCAAGAATTACTCAAGAAAGAAGAAGTTGTATGCCAAGTTTCTCCAAGTGTAGAATTTTCCTGATTCATATCGTATGTAATTCTTGGACACTTAATGATATCAAGGACTAGTCAAGTTAGACACGCAAGATTTGAAGCAGTTAAGAATTGGACAACTCCTACGCTACACCCACAGAAATACGTCAATACTTAGGACGTTAGTCCGGTTAATATCAGCAGATTAACAAAGATTTATCTAAGATTGCAAAGTCTATTGACGAATTAACCCAGAAAAACAAGAAGTATATCTGGGAGAAACCAAGAGTCAGCTTCCAACAGCTAAAACAGAATGCTATTGAAGCACCAAACTTAGCATTAACCAGAAGGAATGAACAATTATTTGTTGTTTACTGCGATGCACACCATCAAGGGTCTAGGGAGCCGGGTGTTTGAATGCAAAGAAAGAAAGGTGTATTGCATATGCATCCCGACAACTAAAGCCTAATGAATAAACTAAACCAACTCATGATCTCGAATTAGGAGGTCAGTAGTGTTCGCAGGGTCCTATAAAAAATGTAGAGACACCTATCTACGTATGGCACCAAAAGTACCAGTGTTCACTGATCATAAAAGTCTCAGATATCCTTTGATTCAAAAGCGTTGAACAATGAGACAACGCCGTTGGCTATAATTGCATGTATAAAAAAATTAAAAGATTACATTGTGAAATTCCACTAACACCATCTTGAAAAGGCAAATGTCGTAGCAGATGCCTTAAGCCGGAAGGAACGAATTAAACCACTCCGAGTTAGATCATTAGTTATGACCATTCATCCAAAATTACCATCATAAATTCACAAGCTCCAAGACTTGAAGGCAATCAGGAGAAAACATCAATGGCTGAAAACTTACGAGGAATGACAAAGCACTTTGAAATACGTCCCGAAGGAACTTGTTGTAATTAAAAACGAACTGGTTACCACATTTTTGGTAACCTAGAGAAACTTAAAACATGAGCATGAGTCCCATAAATAAAATTATTCAATCACCCATGTTCTGCAAGATGTATCAAGGATCTAAAGAAACCATCTAATGGTGGCCATAACATGAAGGCACATCATCGATGAATATGTTTGCAAATGTTTGACATGAATAGAGTTAAGCAGAATGTCAGAAGCCAACCGGCATACTAGTACCAACGGATATTCTATGTGGAAGTAGGAAAGAGAATATGATGTGATTATTTCATCACTAAAACTACCCCAAAACCTCAAAACTAACGAGACACAATCTGGGTCATTTGTCGAGCGCCTTTTCAAATATGCACATATACAATCCCTACCCGAGAGACAAATAGTATGAGTGAATCCTTACAAGGTAATACAATCAAAAGAAAATAGACTCGCTGACATGAGTACCAATATCCATCATCTCTGATCGTTGACAGTCATTTACATCCAATTCATGGCAATCAAATACAGTAGCTTTGGGTACTCCAATTAGGATACTAATAGACCTATCATCCCAAAACTAGATGGACAAAGAAAAGAACCATCCAAAAACACTCAAAGACATGCGTCGAACCCTGTGGTTATAGATTTTGAAAAGGGATAGGAAGAAACAATAACCATTAAGTAGAAATTTCATTACAATAACAGTTACCCTGACCAGTATTAAAGGCATCACCATTTGAGTCACTTAATGGTCGAAAGATGCAGATCACCTGTTTGCTGGGCCAAAGTTGGTGATTTCAACTTACGAGTACCAGAAGATAAGCCATGAACCACAGAACAGATAGTTCAAATTCGACAACGCTGCAACGCTGCAAGAGATCGTCAAAGAGTCTATGCCAATAGTAACGGCGAAAGCCTTTAAAATATCAAGTTGGAGATCGGTTATTTAAAAATCACCTCGTAAAGTGTCATCCGAAATTCGGAAAACTGAAAGTGCTTAATACCGCAGATACATTAGACTTTCAAAAACCTTGGGAACGTGGGGGAGTTGTGCCCAGTGGCAGTGAGGTAGAGAGGGGGGTTGAGGGGTTCCTGTAAGTGTCAGGGGGGGTAGAATGGTCGGTAGTAGAAGATGTATGCGGGCGGATAGTTACTAATCTAAATGAAAGATGATTATCTGAAGTGAAACCTTGTCATATTCCCTTGTCATTCCAATGAAAGAGCTTTGGCTTGATGACAAACTCAACTTTGTGGAAGAACCAGCGGAGATTATGGATCGAGAAGTCAAGAAACTAAGACAAAGTCGTATTCTTATAATCAAAGTATGATGGAACTCTAAAAGAGGACCAGAATTTACATGAGAACGCGAAGATCAAATTCGTGCCAAGTATCCACATCTGTTTTCAAACATCACTCTGGCATCCAACTAAATCTCGGGACGAGATTTCTTTTAAGGGAGGGAGACTATAACAACCCGTAATTTTCATCACTGTAATTATCCATCTATTAAATTAGATGCACTGTAATATCCATCTATTATATATACCACCTTTTTACTGGGAATTTTTTTGCTTTATTCCATTATGTAATGTGGTTTACATAACTAAAGTAAATGAGCTCACGCAACATCTACCAATACCATCTATATCTATGTTTATATAATGTAAACATCCTAATATGTCAAGTCAATATTCTAATATCATTTTTACCAAATACGTTATCCATTTAACGTACTTTTCAAAACGTTACTATTAAATGAACTTTATTCATTAACGTTTATATCAAAACCCTAATTATATGTAATGTATACATACAAAATGAATTTACAAGTTTCCAAAACATGTGTACAAGAGTAGCATACATAAATTTTGAATATCATTTCCCTCCAAGTCAATGTATAAGTCATTTAAGCTCAATGAACAAATCCAAGACGCACAAATTTAAACTTTGCCATTTTCCCTCCAAATTCATTCTAGTTTCTTACCACCTTTTAAACACAACATACAAACACTTAATGCATGACTCCTATACCATAATCCTAAACCCTAATCTTAATCCTAAAACTTAATCCTAAACCTTAAGCTATCCTAAACCCTAACCTTAATTCGAATTCAAACCAAAAACCCTAACCCGAGACCAAAACCAACCCGACACTCTTTTCTTTTCATTTTTGACCCATTTACACCTAAGATATCACCCTAACACCTCAATAACCTCTATGACATCACTACCATGTCATCAAGCAACCATACAAGCACCTCCATCACCTCCTTGCACCCTTGTTAACCAAGCAATCTACCTCACCACCACCTTGTCCATTCGCACCCTTCTATCACCCCACACCTTGCATAGCTACCCTCCTAGCCCTCAAGACTCATCCTAAGGCTGCCTTAGTCACTACTCTACAACACTTGGCTACCACACCAAGAAAACTTGGCCACCAAGGGTCATTTGACCCTATATAAGCCAAAACATGCAAACCATTTCAAACACACCTCAAAACTCATCAAATATACAAATGAAGTTCTAAACAAAGCTAAAGAAGATCAATTGAAGTCCTTAAGATCAGAATTGAAGCTAAGAATCAAGAGAAAGAAGCCATTAAAGGCGTTTTCTACGTGTACGAACCAAAAACCCTCAATTTAACCCGTTTTCAAGTTTGTAAGTCCTCACCTTGTTCAATAGGCTCACAATTTGTTTTAAATCTTTCATAAGGCTTGTAAGATCCTATATGAACTCTTGTTAAAGCCTTTGATCCTCAAACCCATGCGTTTTTGGTTAAAACCCTAAAAATGACCCGTTTTTATTTTCTAGCTAACGAATCCTTTTTTCTAAACTTTTGTTATGTTCGAACATCTTATTTTAGCTTATTCTAATAAGCCATAAGATGCAAAACTCTTTTGGATTTCAAAAATATCAAAATTATGAATTTTGGACTTGATTTGCAAATGTTTTCATGTTTAGGGGTATATATTGTAACTTTCTGAAATTTATAACTAGAGGGGCTAAAAATGTCATTTTCCTAAAGTTATAACTACAAGGGGCTGTTTTGCCAAGTTCTAAAGTTAAAGGATTAAATTATTTATACTTTATATATAAAGGACTAAATTTGTAAAAGTTTATAAATCAAGGGTATTTATTGCCATTTTTGCAAACTTAAAATAATATAAAATATATTATTTTTATATAAATTATAAAAATAGATATTAATATTATAAGACTCAATTTTATTAAAACCCGGTACATTTATCGTTATTAATCATCGATCGACGCATTATAAATCAATTACGTTATATATCTAACGTAATTTATCATCGACTAGCTTTTGAAGAAACTTAAAATCTTATCGTATCACGTTACTCGGGAAATTCATGTGAGGGGTTCCATTTGGGTATTTGTTTTGACGAGTTCGCTGGGTTTACGATTTAAAGTGCCCTGGCTCCTCAAACGATACTGTATGACCTCTGAATTATGATAGCCCGAACAGTGATACAATATTTTCATAAATTAATAAATCAAAGTAATACGTTAAACTTTATGAAGTTTTGAAACATAAACCATCACACTAAGACTTGACATATTACCCCAGGTTGCGTGACGAGGCCTTTACTTTCACTTGATATACTTTTGACATCAATCCGATTTCCCTGTTAAGGTGAGTTCATAGCCTCATATTTTAAATCTTTGAAATGTTTTATAAACCCGTGAGGGGGATACATGCTATAAATCATGAATACAAGTATTTTTCCAACTGTATGCTATCCTGATGCATTATTGCCTAAGTCCTTACTTTTGCCATTAAGACCCCACTATCATGAATCGTTAATTACTTTTCGGAGTAAGCGCGAATGTTGTGAATCGATCTATTTGGGACTGAACTCCCCGTTGGTGTACCTATACTTTCTGGTAACCAAAAACACTTCATTTGAATCACTATGCGGGTGTTTATTAGCAAAGAGTCAACCCGTTGGGCAGACTTCTTATGATTATTGATATCGTCAAGGTCTCTGTGTCATGAGCTTAGGGTCAATAAATTGTTTTCTATAATAAATTTTTTACCTCATTGCGAATTATTACACTTATGGGTGTATAACAACGTAACCCACTATTGAACTTGTATTCAAACTGTTTAACATAAACCTATGAATTTCACTCAACCTTTGTGTTGACTTTTTAGCATGTTTATCTCAGGTAATTGAGCAACTTATGGCACAGACTTGAAGATGGCTAAACTGTTATCATTCAAACTTTATGTTTTTAGATTTTGGGATCTCTCTTTTTGTAAAACTCTGATGAATAAATGAATGATAACTAAATTTTACAAAAACATCTCTTTACGAGTCGTTTTCTATGATTATGACTGTTGTACTATGAAATAATACCCCAGATTAGCTTCCGCTGCTATATTTGTCAAAATGGGGGTGTTATAACGACACAAACAAGATTCAGCTTCAACCAAAATTGAAGGTCTATAACAATGTAATCTCTTTGTTCCCGATGAGAATGGACGTGTTATAAAATAACCTTTTACTGTGTGACAGAAGAAAGCTACAAGTGACAATAAAAGGTTGCAATGGAGCACTACTATAGAAGTGAAACAAACTCCACATGAAATAAAAGCGCAAATAAATAGCATGCAAAAGGTAAACATCTCAGTTATCAGAACTTGTGTGATTGCTTTGATATTTTTAAAACCGTAATTGTGTCTTGTGTTGTGTTCTGTAATAGTGTTCTGTGTCGTGTTAATTAACCACGACACACGATCCCTAATGCAACTTATGAAATTAGTTCCAAGAAAAGGTTACAAGAACAAGTTTGTGTTTGTGGGGCTTTAGAACAAGCATTGGACTACACATCTTCTCAAGAACTACTAAATTTGGCCTCTATCCTAAAGGTAATTTTTGATTCTTTTAGCAATGTATGCGTCTTTATTTTGTCTATCATGATTTCATGTTGTAGGTATGTTGTAATGCATGATGGGTTATCTTTGTTATGTTGAGTCATATATGGTTTTTTTTAATTAAATGAAAGTTTGTTCTAACTTTTGATCTTTATGTTTTTTTGTTCCCAGGGTTGTAAGGTACGTTTGATGTGGGTGTAGTGCTTTGAAGATCTTTATAGTCCTTATATGTTCATTGTGTATAGGTTTGTGTGGAGTCGAAACATCTATTACCAATCATCTAGACACTATGGACTGTTTATAATTACTATGATCATGCTCAGTATTAACATTATTGGTTTTCTCACTGTCATCTTCATGAGATCCATGTATGTTGCTCTTTTGCTAATAGGTTATGGGAGCTCATGTGCTGTGAGTGTCATTCGAGTGTTGCTCGATACTTCCGACTAGATTACTAACTAAGCTTTGTTCTATCATAATACCTTCTTTCTATATTTTTTATTTTTAGGTATCGAACATCTGTTTTATGTTCCTATTGCGACCTATGTTTGTGTATAGGTTTGTTGATTTCCAAACACAATGGCCATGATGACAATATGTTAGCTTCTTGACTTCACTACTCATACCATTTTTCTTCAATGTTTTTTCTTAATTTTTTCATTGGATTATATTACTGTGTCTTGCTCTGTTGCTTATGATATCCACTATCAATCATTGTGCATACATGTGATGTGGCAAGATGCTAGATGGTTGGATCCTTGAAGCTTCATATATCAAGTTTCTGATTAAACTGTTTATTTGTTTCTTTTTTGTTCTGCTTCATTTATTGGCCAAGTTCCCTTCCACTTCTGAAATTTATGTTCTGTTTGAAGGGTTGGTTGGTGCTGAACACTGATGTTGGCTTCTTGATTGACCATTTGCTGGTTTTTCTTCAATACTAATGATCATTTTCTTTTTAGCATTAGCACTTCTTCTACTCCTGGCCAACTACCAAGAACCGTTAATGTCATAGCTGAAGATGATCTGGTTGACTCATGCAAGCCTGGAGACCGTTTGGCAATTGTCGGAATATACAAAGCTATTTTAGGTTTAATTCAAGGTAGTGTTAATGGAGTATTCAGGTTTGTTCAAAGCCAACAATAACGCCTCCTGTCTTTATAGCAAACAATGTCTATAATCTATAGTATTAACCGATTTACTATTCTATATAGGACTCTGCTTATAGCAGATATCTGAGAGAGAAGAAACATTTGAACTTCTTTCCAGATGACTTGTACCTTCAATTTATGGGCATTCATCGATCAAGAAAGCAATTATTTTACTGATGCTTGGTGGAACAGAGAAGAATCTGAAAAACGGAACTCATTTAAGAGGGTAAGTATTAAAGTGTATGCTAAACGTATATTAACATGATGATGGTCCAAAAATCAACGGTGTCGCATTGGTTAATCTAAGACCATCACCAGTACTTCAGATTCTGTATCGCTTTAGTATTTAAAGACAGCCAAAGTGATGATTGATAGAAAGAAGTCGTCTTTGGAGGCCTTTTTAGCATACCAGATTGGGTACTTTATTATGAAATTTTTTGGTGCAAAGGTAAAAGTACTTAATTTCTATGTGTCGTTTTCTTATTTCTTTTGTTCAGCATTTTTTAGAGTTTTGAGGATGAGTGTTGCTTAGAGGTGGCAAATTATACCATGAAAGACAAAATATAAGTGGGCGTTTGCTTCTTATCAGGGACTCACCATGGTATAGGTAATGGGAATGAGTTTATAAACTCATTACCAGTGAAAGGTTTAAAAATGCTTATTTTTGTAGATTTCAAACTCACTCTTAAAAACAAAACCCAAGACGTATTCATATCTCACCATGACAATGCAGCAGTGACAATGCAGGTGAGCAACATCAGTGACTGTGCAAGTACAGCAAGCAGTCACTAAGGAAGCTAAGCAGCGAATGGACCTTCTAGGACTTGGAACTATTGAACAATATTGTGTGGACACACCTAAGTGGTAATTTGCATATGTAATTTTGCATTAGCAGAATTTTTATTTATTTATATATTAAATTTTAAATTTTTTTGTGTGGGGTTTAGATGAACATTTGGAAGTCAGAATTAGGATACCAAAACCGATGAACATATAGTGACATGAAAGGTATAATTGATATATAGCGTGTTAGTTTGCGATCTTCGAGATTTTTACTGAATAAATATATTTTTTCTTATGCAGAATCAATTCATACATGAGTCTATTTCAAACCTCCATAAAAAGGTAATGCATCAACACAATTTTCGCAAAATACATGAAAGAGACCATGTACATAATTTATTCTAGCAAATAGGAAATCTTGATAACCCAAACTTGCATTAATAAAAAACCAGTAGTATTAAACAATATGATTAAAAGGATATTATTCATCATGGACAATTGTCTTTCTTAAATGGTAGGTTTATGGTATTTGAGATAGTAGTTACTTTAGAATTTCATGATTGATCGTAATAAACCGGGCCTGAAGCTAGGACTAGAAAAGCAACAACAAAAGCCCTTCTAATAACTCAGACGTACAATTGTACAACATATCAGATATATGGAAAAAATTAGTTTATCAAATAAAATATATAAAAAGAACCTATTTCAGTGTATGTGTTGGTTTGCTTCAGCCGCTATGTAATCCTATAGTAATTATCGGTTGTAGCCTGTGAATTTTCAGCTTTGTGATTTTGTATATGTTTGTGTGTTTCATAGAAACCCTTTCTGCTACAACAGGGGTGTTTGGCTGCTACTAAAACAGTATCCAAACACCCCTGTTGCAGCAAAAAGGGTGTTTGGCTGCTGCTAGAACAGTATCCAAACACCACTGTTGCAGCAGAAATGGTGTTTGATTCCTGATTTAACAGTTGCCAAGCGGCTTTCTGTTGTGAAACAAACCTTTTAAAGATTTAGTAAAAGGGAAAAGATGAGCCCGAGGTGTAAACTTTTCTATGCTATATATCAAGTTCTGTTAGTGCACGAGGGACCAATACTTCAGTTCACCCTTTCCCTGAACGCAAACGGTCATGTGTTGAAATTGACCAGCTAATTAATCATTTTTCGAGGAGAATACTCTTAGGAAATTAACGCTTAAGTTGTGTTTTATGTATATGTTACCATTATCTTTATTCTCATTACATCAGTTGACCGATCTGTATCTCCATGATTGTATTATTAACCTTGAATCGGTAGTTAAAGGTTTAAAAATGCTTATTTTTGTAGATTTCAAACTCACTCTTAAAAACAAAACCCAAGACGTATTCATATCTCACCATGACAATGCAGCAGTGACAATGCAGGTGAGCAACATGAGTGACTGTGCAAGTACATCAAGCAGTCACTAAGGAAGCCAAGCAGCGAATGGACCTTCTAGGACTTGGAACTATTGAACAATATTGTGTGGACACACCTAAGTGGTAATTTTCATATGTAATTTTGCATTAGCAGTATTTATTTATTTATTTATATATTAAATTTTAAATTTTTTTGTGTGGGGTTTAGATGAACATTTAGAAGTCAAAATTAGGATATCAAAACCGATGAACATATAGTAACATGAAAGGTATAGATGATATATAGCGTGTTAGTTTGAGATCTTCGAGATTTTTACTCAATAAATATATTTTTTCTTATGCAGAATCAATTCATGCATGAGTCTATTTCAAACCTCTATAAAAAGGTAATGCATCAACATAATTTTCGCAAAATACAAGAAAGAGACCATGTACATAATGTATTCTCGCAAACTATTATTAGGAAATCTTGATCACCCAAACTTGCATTAATAAAAAACCAGTAGTATTAAACAATATGATTAAAAGATAAATTATTAAACATGACATTGTCTTTCTAAATGGTATGTTTATGAGTATTTGAAGATATTAGTTTCTTTAAGAATTTCATGATGATGTAACTAACCGGGCCTCAAGCTAGGACTAGAAAAGCAACAACAAAAGCCATCTTCTAATAACTCGGACGTACAATTGTACAACATATCAGATATATGGAAAAAATTAGTTTATCAAATAAAATACATAAAAAAGAACCTATTTCAATTGTTTTTGTTGGTTTTACTTCAGCCGTATGAAAACCCTATAGTAATTATCGGTTGTAGCCTGTGAATTTTCAGCTTTGTGATTTTGTATATGTTTGTGTGTTTCGTAGAAACCCTTTCTGCTACAACAGGGGTGTTTGGCTGCTACTAAAACAGTATCCAAACACCCCTGTTGCAGCAGAAAGGGTGTTTGGCTGCTGCTAGAACAGTATCCAAACACTCCTATTGCAGCAGAAATGGTGTTTGATTACTGATTTAACAGGTGCCAAGCGGCTTTCTATTGTGAAACAAAACCTTTCAAAGATTTAGTGAAAGGGAAAAGATGAGCCCGAGGTGTAAACTTTTCTATGCTATATATCAAGTTCTGTTAGTGCACGAGGGACCAATACTTGAGTTCACCCTTTCCAGGAACGCAAACGAGTCATGTGTTGAAATTGACCAACTAATTAATCATTTTTCAAGGAAGAATAGGTCAAGTAGTCCAACCTTATGACTCACTAGCCACTCATCTAAATGGTATCCAAAATTACCCTGTCCCAACAATGAATCAGATAGTACCAGGACCATGTAATCAATTTCTTTGCATCCTTTTAGCACATACTGCACATTCCATTGATATTGTTTTAAGAATTGCAGCTGCAAGTGTGTCCTTACCTATTCAAGTCAGTATACATTTTATTCAATAATTATAATAGTGTAGGTAAATCATTTGTTAAATTAATACTATCATCTTATTATTTGATGCACATTTTTGAATTTATATATCTGCTTCTTAATGTGTTTCAATTTGGTGTAACATAATTTAAGTGTGTTTCTTCTTTCCAATCACACTCTATTAACCAGAACAAAACACACCAACCAGGACATAACTAAAGAGTTTTTTGAAACTGTAATGACACGATATTTACCAGCCCAAAACAGACATATTGACCAACCCAAAACAGACCGACCCAGACCTAACAGAACAGTTTAATATTGGCTGGCCCATAAAACACCAGCCCAGACCTAACTGAATTTTGATCCGTTTATGGCCAACTATAGTAAACACTCGCAGTTATTAAGCCAAAGTCACACACACCTCTTGTCTAAACAAATTTCCGAAACGAACCCGCCCGTCGGGCGGGTTACGTAGCTAGTTAATGTATATTGTTGTTATAATTTCAATGTATACCAAAATAAAAAATAAACATTAATAGTTTTATACGGTAATCATGGTTTTCGACTTTTGATGACTAATTCACGGGGTTTGAAGCTCATAGCCGCAAAGACTCAAACCAAGTAAATCCCTCACTTTTTCAAGAAGTTTGCGTAACCACTTTGTGATTGTTTGCGCCTAGTAAAAATTAAACCTGAAACCACATGCATTTAGTATAATATTCACATGTTTTTTTTTGTTGCTAGGCAACTCTAGTCATTCAAAAAACAACACAACCCAGCATTTCAACACAATTAACATAAAACTGCACCCCGAAATTTGAATTTGTAAGCGTAGATACAGGCATGCTAAGGTACTGAAGTCGACCTCCTACCATTTTTCACACCGTAATAAAAAATTAATCATTCACTTATTTTCTTCTTGATAGCTAATTAATGAAAGCAATTTTAGTTCTTGACATTATACTTTTGAAAGCAGAATAGTATTTCGTATAATCTTATACTTTTGATTTTGAAAACACAATATGATTTTCTTTACTATAATTAATAAAGTATATTTAAGCAAAATTGATTTATAACTATAATTTTGTTAACCCAATGTCTGTGTGCTTTCTATCAGAGGGTTTCACTAGGGGAGTCTTGCACTAAAAATGAGTGTGAAGCACGAGTGTGTGGATGTTATATAGACCGGTCTAGGCACCGGTCCAAAAGAGAGGTTTAAAGAATTGATGCTACGTACTTTATTCTTAAATGTTCGAGCTAACTTGTAGATTAGAACTTTTATAAGTGTGGAAAATATCTTGTTTTATATTTTTTCACACTTATAAATGTAACTAATTTTTAAACATTATTAAGTGTAGATAAAGTAATAAAATTGTACGCACATTTTAAAAGCGCGAAGAAAAAAATATTTAGTTTGGACCATTTTAAATGAGTCTTTTGTATTTAAAACGAGTTTTTTAGTTATAAAATATGTGTGTACGTGTCTATTTTTGCCGGGGATAATGGAGAAAGATAGCCTTATCATTTATATACATCTTTTTAACCTTTAACATATATAGAAGTTTCAACTTATATCCTAACATTTAGAAAGTTTGTTTAAGTGTGAGCTAAAGTTTTTGTAATGTATTTTTTATTTGAATTTTATTTTTAGTTTTTTATAATATGCAATTTTATGGTAGAACTGGAAGCAATCGCTCTATCTTAGGTATGGGTAATTATGATTGTTTACGTCTTAACTTTCTCCATACACCGTGTAATACGGTATTAGAACTCATAACTCGTGAAAGACGGTATTAGGTGTTACCTTAACTTTTTCTTTTCTATAATATGCAATTTTATTTTTAATGACAAAAAATTAGTTATTTTGAAAACTAATAAAATGATGTGTCTTTAATAGGGGTTTTGACTTGAGTCATGAACTCATGATAGTGCTTTTAGGTATCTAGGTGAAAAAGAATGTGAAAATGAGAAAAACTGACGTGACATCAAAATAAGTTCAATGGTTCCAGATTTGGCGCGGTTAATTGATAAAGTGAAATGCCATTCCTTCTCAAATGTGTGATACGCTGATGCGTCATTATATGAAATTAAAATAACATTTGCTCTCTTGGTTGTTCGGGTGATGCAAGTTTCATTTTTTAATAAGATACAAATTTGAAATTTTATTTATTTGCTTGTTAAAACTAGACTATTTTAAAAAAAAACACCAAAAGAGCGAAATTCATTTATAAAAATATTATTTGCATAATAGTGAAAGGCAAACAAGCAACAAGCTGCGCCGCTAGCCCTTTTTAAATTACAAAGATAATCCTATGAAAAATCACATTTGTTAATTTAGGCGTCATGACATTACTGTTCATTACCCGTTGAATTCTATTGAGTGGCTTCACCGCCTCAAGTACAAGGAAACCAAATGTATCAAACGCGAAAAGAATAAACACGTGTTGATTTTCAATGCATGTTTTCTCGTGTTCTGTCACTTTAGATGTGGCGGCTTTCAAAGCAGCCTGACCCAATGTCAAACCCCGACTACTCAACCTCACGATAGGAGAAACACCGGTCAGATCCACGTACGCATGTTTCCCTCAAACCCATCCAAAAATCAAAACATCGGCGTCTGGATCTTCCGTCTGACGGGTCAGTCAAAAAATTCACAGGTGCTTCTTTCTTAGCGGAGATTCGGGCACGCCTACATATGTCATAAAAAACGTCTTTAATTATATCGTGTCGGTACTTGAAGCCTGAAAGACTCTTTACAATGAACCACATGTTCCTCAAATGAATTTAAACATGCCTTGTGACAAACAAGGCATAAAACATCAACCGGAAATAGTGGAATGGCGATACTTATATCTCTGCTATAACATACCCATGGTTATTTTTAGTTCTTGAGCCTATGAATAGCAACAATTTGAAACTCTTTAGGTCAACCGATGGATCAAACACTTCTTTTCTACTATAACATACATATTGTTGCATATATATTATTTTTTAAATCCGATATTGACTTGATCGTAAGAGTGTATTATTATAGAGTGAGAAAGTCCCGTATACATTCTAACGATAGCTCTTATTTCTTGCGTGATATAGATAAAATGTCTACGTGTTCGTCAACTGGACCGGTGAATCAACTCACAGGTATCATTCACTGATGTCCAACTATTTAATTGGAACCAAAGTTGCAATCGAGTCATCGACAACCTAATGCGACTATAGCTGCATTATATTTTTAAAGCTAATTTATAAAAAGGAGGTGTACGATGATATATATTTGATTGATCAGCAATTAGATTCACGAGGACACTCACATATTTATTAGAGTCTTGGAATTTATCTTATTATGATAAGAGCCAAAGAAGGTTCAATGTGTATAGAACCCTCCTTATATAGTTTACAAGACTACTCGAGAAGCCATACTCGATGATTGAAGTGAAATACTCCTTATTCTCTGAATAATATTTTACTACTACGTACGGTAACAGTTCAACGTCCCAAAAAAAAAAAAACATTATAATCCCGCTCCCCCTTCTTTTGCCAAAAAATAAGAAAAAAAATAATTTACGGACCGTAGTCTCCTTTTTAACTATTAAGCTTTCTTACGGCCTGGGCCAAAAAAAAAACGCGCGATTGTCATTTAATATAAAAACAAAACAAACTATTAAACATGAGACCGAAAAAAAAAATTAATGCCCCACAACAACACGCGAAAAATTAACGTCCGCAGCAACGCGCGGGTAATCTTGCTTGTTGTTCACAAAATGAGTGATAAGCAATCCAGAAACCTAACAGCTGCTGAACTTTCCCTGTGATCCGCCTCCATTTCTTCCCCCAAGTTGTCCAAGGTGTTGCTCCACTTTTGAATGGCACAACAGCATTGTAATAAACTCATTAGCCCACAATTAGGCTTAAACAAACACCCCCATAACCTAAAAAAGATTCCAACGAAAAGATTGTAGTTTGTTAACGTAACTCATACAAATAGAGAATTGTAAGTTTTATGCAAGGTTACAAACATCCTACCCTCTTTTCTAGTATTTGGTTCCATTTAACATTATTATTTACTAATTAGATGGTAGGCTATGCTATAACTTACAACGAAGTCATGTATTAACATGTACAGTATCATTTAGTAAGTATGCAAGCAAATTACCTAGAGTTGGAACATATTTTTTTGTTTTTTGATGAACAAAATTGTTGGGGATAAGTACAGAAGTAAAGAATTCAAGTGTTTATTGGTGTTCTTTTTTACTATGTAATAAGTGACTGATATAATTTCATTTTAGCAAGCCAAACTAACAAAATAGTTTATTTATAAAGCAATATTTTTCTGACCTGAATCAAATTAACCAAAGTCGCAAATGTATATTGCTGCATCGCGTAGCCACCACACAAGAGACACATCAAAATGCCCTGTTCCAAATAACATTTATTTTAATTGGTTTAGGCTCCACTTTAAGTATTAGGTCAGTTATTAGTATGTAACCATTCGTTAACTGTAAGTTGTCATATTGTTCACTTTTAGCACATTACATTTCCAAGTAGTTGAAAAACACAGCATGTGTATATGATTACGATAATAGTTAAGAAAAGGTTGCAAGTAGTTGCAGGAAACTTGTTCCAGTATATTAAGCTGCAGGCATGTTTAGTCTCTCTCTCTCACTCAGCTGTATAATTAGTAGTATATGGGTGGGTTGTAGGCCGATAGCACAACATGGCCCCTTCTAACTAATCCCCACTCTTTAAGATGGTTATCACCATAATTGACATTATTTATTATTGATTAATTTGTATAGGAAATTATAGTAACTTCAGCTAATATATGTGATTATGTATTACTTATAATCATTTACGTATATATTCAAACAAAATAGAAAGGTACATGGAAAACTGTATTTAGATACTTTGATGTGCTTTTGCTATTTAAAAAGAGGAAATAATTAAACTAATCCAATTGTTTAAAATGATTATTACTTAGTGAATCAATTCTAAACTCATATTGTGATAACCATACAGTATAGCAAGCGATAATGGATAGAAGATAGAAAAATAATAGTATGTCTACGTACTTGTCTTTAAAGGGTCCATTAGGTTATATAGGGGTAAAAACTCACTTCCCGAGGGTGTTTGTCTAATCTTATTTAACGCGGGCTTATAAGCTACTATGAAAAATGGTTAATCTCATAAGGCTCAATCGTTTAAATCCATAACGGGCCACAATAATTAGCTTATCCATATTTTCGAAGCTCACAAAATGCACTTAGCCGTACACCCCTTGTAATCTACAATATTAGGGCATATAATGTGCGACGTTACCTGCTTATTTTACCCTAGAATAAGCAAATAAGCAGAGGTCATTTGGAATGTCCAAACATTCTAAGTTGCTTATCTACTCACCATCCTGGCCTAGAATCTAATTTCCAATTCATGGCGTCAACAATTAGCATATTTACACTATTCTTTCAGTTCAAATTTGCTTCAGATCACATACTAATCATAAAAACTATAAACATTCACTTTTCGGCTTGATTTCAAAATCACAATTATCATGTTTCCTACCCACATAATTTAACTCATTATATTTACATTACGTGTAACCAAAATCCCAAAATAATAAATCAAAACATAGTTTACTCTATTTACTAATGAGAAAATAAATATAATTACGTGAAGACAAACCTTTGATTTTGGTGACCCGAGACATCACTTTTGTAAGACGAAGATGGGTAAGGTTGACAACTCTATCATAAAGAAAAGTGAGGTGGCCATAATCCAATTGCATTGTGAGCACCCCATGTAACGTACTGGTCGTCTTACTATCGTTTCCTTCTGCTGGTACGTTTATGAAACAAATGAGCCATAGTCATCTTGTAAATACCACAGGATAAAATATAAAATAGTATTCCAGAAATGAACTGACAATTTTCATAAAAAGTAAAAAAGTGAAAATATTCAAAATAACTAAGAAAGAGATGATAAAAGATGACAATACCACAGCTGGTTGATTTATTTCCTTCCCGAAGCAAAAGTGGTGTAAGTTTATTTTAATTAGCATCCATAACTGAGACACAAAGTAGCAATCAGTAATAGCAAAAATGAAACCCTGATTCTTATCAAAATTACAAATTTTATGTAATGCCAGATTTGCTGAACGAAATAAAGTATTGGAATCACACTGTTTATCTATTGGAGTTCAAAACTCTAAAGAGACCGGCTTAATTGTTTTGGCTAACTCCGTAAAAAAAATTTGGCAAAAAAATCATTCGTTTCCTATGAGGAAAAGGCGTTTTTTCATGGCTGCGCAGACCAGACATAATTATGTCCAAAATAAAACACGACCCATGTCAACTCGTTTATCCATTTCAGACTTCACATATCATACTAATCTCCAACAACTAACCTTTTTGGCTAGTGATTTATTCGACCCATAGGATTCACAGGATTAAGTCACTGGATAAACACCTATTGTTCATAGCAAGGAGTTTCAGAAAGGTTTTAACGGGGCAAATTGAATTCTTAATTCAATAACAACAATTTGTTAACTTATTATAGTGCTATGATTGGTTTTTATCAACATTATTTCACATATAGGCCAAAGCTTTTTTATAGCCACGAATGGGCATGTTTTGATGCAGCATAAACCATTTACACCATTTCCAACAAGAGTTTCATAAACATTATATGCACAGCTTAAGCTTATTCATAACAACTACTTGTTATCTTAGTTCCTAGGGTTTTCGACTAGTTTTTTTAATCCTTATTTCGCACATATAGGCTAAGCCGTTTTTATAAATTAACAACTTATTATTCAAAAATAGAACCAAGTTAATCAATCACGAAAAATGATAATCATGTGCCTCGCGAAACCCAACTCTCGAGTAAGGGTGAATCGTGGTCGGGTAAACACAAACATGACCTATTAAATCAATTACTTTATTGTCCCAATAAACTGTGGCCTAAGTCGACGCCTAGTATCACATTTTTTTCTCTATCATTTTTTTTTTGAACGTCAAAGATGAAATATATATAAAAAAAAAGATTCTAGCAATACGCTAGTAACCTTAAAGTACAACAAGTCAACAAAAAGAATTACATAACATCAAAGAAATGGTAAAATTCCGATACTTTAACTGCGATGGAATCAAGATGAAAAAACTTTTGACACAAGGCCTACGGTCGGGTTTTACACTTTGGCAAAAAGAAAAACCCCCAGCCTCCCGGAGGCCGAGCCACCGGTTTTCACTTCGGGATGGATTTTGATGAAACCCCAAACAAGTCCCGAGAGAAGGATGAAAAAAAGAACCATCCCAAAACCGAATTTGGCAAGTCATAAAACAAAAAACATTGTGAAACTCAAAGAAAAAAATCTTGAGAGTAGTTGACAAACTAACCTTGAGTGTTTTAATCTCTTTCGGTAGTTTCTCGTTCATCTCTTTGGACTTTTGAGATTCGAATTCTAGTTGATTCAAGACTCGAATAGCATCTCCAAATATTGTCAGCTTATCAGTGGTTGCTGGTATATTCACCTCATAATCCACAATACTAATTAAAAAAATTCAAATAAATGTTAAATTAAACCCAAACCCATCAAATTCCAACTACTAAAACCCAGTTAGAATACCCGGATTATGATTTCACAAAATTGTCAAAACAAAAAACTGAATCAATATTCTATGACGACAAAGATTGAGGCGTTGATTAATGTAGAATACCTTAGATGCAATATGGATCTTGCAAATCGCGAATCGAAGAAGGCACGTTTTGAATCTCAAATTGAAACGGCACCGTTTAGTTTTTGTGTGTGTGTGTGTTTTTATGGTTCGGTGGAAAACACAGAATGTGTTGGATACACTGATGAACAACACGTATGACTTACACCTTATTTGATTTTTTTTATCATTTGCTTACTGTTCATACAAGTCTGTGAGAGGGATGAATAAAAAAAATAGTGTTTAATATAATAAAAAATGAGTTTGTGAGGCATGAGAAAGAACGAGTTTGTGAGGGAGAGACATACCTGATAACATTGTTTAATAATTTTTTACTGTTCATTGCCATTATAAATATATTAATCTGCATTACTATAGCAAGTGTGAGTGAAAACACTATGATAAATGTTTGTTTTTATAATAGGGGTTTTGACTTGAGTGATGATCAAGGATATAAATAGCGAGAAACGTGCGTAGCTGCATAGTCCAAGTTTAAACTTTAGCGTGAGGCTTAGCGACATTGCGTTTTTAAAGGCGTCAAAAAATATTATAGATTTTATCAGATAATATCATAGTTTAGAATAATAAAGTACTAAATATTATTACATTCAAGCATCAACTAAAATAATAGTAAATCCAATCATAAATCTCAAAATTTATGAGAAATCCTTTAAACACTATCAAAAAAACTCCGCTACGCTAATTGCGCTATAAGCGCGCTTTATCACGCTATAATGGACCTATATTGCCTGGGGGTCGGGGGGGGGCACGGACCTAGAGACGACGGCGCTTGTACCTGTTTCGTAACGTGGAGGCCACGTTTCGCGCTATGACAACGTTTTAGCGCACTATTTATAACCCTGGTCATGATAGTGCTTTTAGGTATCTAGGTGAAAAAGAATGTGAAAATGAGAAAAACTGACGTGACATCAAAATAAGTTCATTGGTTCCAGATTTGGCGCGGTTAATTGATAAAGTGAATAAATATGCCGGTCCTTCTCAAATGTGTCATACGCTGATGCGTCATTATATGAAATTAAAATAACATTTGCTCTCTTGGTTGTTCGGGAAATGCAAGTTTCATATTTTAATAAGATACAAATTTGAAATTTTATTTATTTGCTTGTTAAAATTTGAAATTTTATTTATTTGCTTGTTAAAACTAGACTATTTAAAAAAAACACCGAAAGAGCGAAATTCATTATAAAATATTATTATGCATATAAGTGGAAGCAAACCACGCAATAACGCAGCGCCGCAATCCCCCTTTTTGAATTGCAAAGAAAATCCTATGAAAAATCACATTTGTTGATGTTAGACCGTCATGACATACTGTTCATGGTCCCGTTGAATCTATTGAGATGGCTTCAACCGTCTCCCGGGCGACGCCTACATATGTCCAAAAAGAAACGTCTTAACTATACTTCGTGGTCGGTACTTGAAGCCTGAAATACTCATTTCAAACCACATGTTCCTCAAATGAATTTAAACATGCCTTGTGACAAACAAGGCATAAAACATCAACCGGAAATAGTGGAATGGCGATACTTATATCTCTGCTATAACATACCCATGGTTATTTTTAGTTCTTGAGCCTATGAATAGCAACAATTTGAAACTCTTTAGGTCAACCGATGGATCAAACACTTCTTTTCTACTATAACATACATATTGTTGCATATATATTATTTCCTAAATCCGATATTGACTTGATCGTTAAACTGTATTATATTAGAGTGAGAAAATCCCGTATGCATTTTAATGATAGCTCTTATTTCTTGAGTGATATAGATAAAATGTCTATGTTTTCGGCAATCAAGACTCGTCAATTGGACCCGTGAATCAACTCACGTATATCACTCACTGATGTCCAACTATTTCATTGGAACCAAAGTTGCAATCGAGTCATTGACAACGTAATGCAACTATAGCTGTATTATAATTTTTTAAAGCTAATTTATAAAAAGGAGGTGTACGATGATATATATTTGATTGATCAGCAATTAGATTCACCAGGACAATCACATACATTTATTACAGTCTTAGAATTTCTCGTATTATGATAAGAGCCAAAGAAGGTTCAATGTGTATAGAACCCTCCTTATATAGTTTACAAGACTACTCGAGAAGCCATACTCGATGATTGAAGAGAAATACTCCTTATTCTCTGAATAATATTTTACTACTACGTACGTATAGAGAGTTCATAGCGAATGATCGAGTTGATCATGGGCAAAATACAACTTTGTAGTTAGTACCTCCAAGGCATGAAGATTGACAAGTCGGGTCATCTTGAGGGTAGCTATAAGCATCGGGACACCTATCTTTAAAGAACCTAGAATAGTTTGTCGGCCCACAACTACCACGCTCGATGGTGCAACAATACTCGACAGTTTTAAAAACCGTACAAGGGTTGTTACATCCTCCTTGAGTTCATAGTTGCTCAGGGGCACTGACTATTGAGATCAACACCACAACTTAGTTTCTTGCACGAAGCATCACCGGGGCTAAACTCCATTGGGATATTGAATCCATCAACGAGAGATATGTCAGGAAAGTCATAATGTTGTCTGGTTATAAGATCAAACTCGGGCTAAAGTATTTTGGTGGTTGTCCCGTAACCGTGGCATTCAAGTAACCCCATTGGCAATCACCAGTTTTCATCACATTCCCCATCGCCATTTGGCATCAAAGTTGCAATTTGGTTCGTTCCCCATATACTACTCCAGCCGTCCCCAGGGGCAAACCGTGAGTTTGCCAACGTTTGGCCAGATTCGAGACGTCTACCTCCACCAAGCGAGCAGCGGCCCATTACTGTTGTATGTGACATTGTTTATGACATCGAAATTTGGCTGCATGTGTGGAAGTGAAACAAAAGATGGATAAGAATGGTGAATGAAATTGAGACAGTTTTTTTGACATGGTAAGCCATGTTTGGTATGTCTCAAGTGTGGATTGGTGTGGTTTTGGTAGAATTGTAGAAAGGGTTTATATAGGGAAGGGTTTGCCATAAGTTAGGCAATAGGCATATAAGTGTGAATATTTTCCTCAAAATTATCATAGATTATGATCTGTTAATTAGGTTTGAATTGTAAACGGAGAAAATTTGAAGGCTTGGAAATATGATGATAAGACAGAAAATGAAATTTAGAACAGTCAGGAAAAAAAAAACAACAGAAGCTAGTTAGTTTATAATACGATCTTCTAGATTATACTCATTTTACTTTTGCAAGTATGCGACAATCACCACGTATTTTATATCTTATCTAAGAATGATTTCACCATAATTTCATTACCAGTAAATTATTACAATGTTTCACATAGAGCACATAAGATTTTCCAATGTAAGAAAACACTGATGTACTTTCACCACATATGAAAAACATCTATCTTACTTTAACAGAAGATGTAAGTTTCTCCTTTGACAAAATTATAAAGTTAATGTTAATTTACAGGTATAAAAGACTTTAACGTTGTATAAGATTATCAGTAATTCCCAATTTCCCATCTATATTATTGGCAACAAAGGTGCTACGCAGACTGATCGACACATGCGCATCTTTGAATTGTCATAATGAAAAATGAAAGTTTTGGAAGTATTTCTGTCTAATGGAATTGTCAAAAGCGTATTAGAAAATAGTTACTCCACGTGTCCGAGATATAGTTTTGAGAAAATAAAAAAAATGAAATCTTGAATTATAAAAGAACTAACTTTAAGTGTGTTATGAATAGTATATTGATTAACAATATTAATTGATTAATTGTGTTTATATGAGACTCAATATTTAGAGCACAAGGTATCATTGAGCCATTGTGCTCGTGTCGTGGAAAAATATGTTTTTCTCGCATAACATTAAAATCCACGACAACATCAAAACCCCCCTTTTTCGTTCAATTAGTGTCGTGGTACAAAAAGTGATGTCATCATGTTAAAAAAGAGGGAAAAAGACCTAAAAAAATATGGGAAAACACGAGCCACGGTGTGGTTGTGGCGCTGTCCCGTGCTAGCGTTTTCCGAAATACCCTGTTGGCTCGCCGTGACAGATGAGTGACGAACGAAAAACTCCGGAGTGGAATTGT
Source organism: Tanacetum coccineum (assembly GCA_026074375.1). NCBI lineage: Eukaryota > Viridiplantae > Streptophyta > Magnoliopsida > Asterales > Asteraceae > Tanacetum > Tanacetum coccineum. Next base: position 27,624 of record BQNB010002784.1, read on the forward strand.
GGCTGAGTCGGGTGGCGTTCTCAATCGATTTATTTACTCGAACACGCACCGTACCTTATGCATTATACTAATGACGAAGCTTAACACTTGAGCTTGGGTCTAAAAAATAGTTCCAACTCTACAACAAGTCTCTAACAGCCCATCACAGTTGCAAGTGCGAGTAGAACGAGCACTCAGGTTATTTCGAAATTCTGCAAACAAAGCAGACAGTACTATGTAGATTACACTATTATATGCTTTTTTACATCAAAATAGCTCAAATTGAGGAACGATTTATGGATTCTGGTAGTGGGTTTGTGAATTATGAATTCACAGATATCTTTGTTAACAATAGGTTATTTCGTTTTGAATTGTTAATATTTTTGTTGATTAAATAGTTTGGTTATGGTGACGAGAAAAAGTATTTCACTGTTGGTGCATTTTATTGTAATTGCCTTTAACGCTAGTTTTGTTTTCCATTGTTATTTTTGCAACCTCAAAAGGAAGACTACCATAAATGTGAATTTATTGTTTATGATTCAGGCAGTTTGTGAATGGGTGGCACCTAGGGGTGTCAGTAGGGTCGGGTTGACCTGACCCGAACCCAAACCCGAACCCGATAAGGCTTATCGGGTCGGGTTAAATCTGGTTGAAAAATATTGTCGGGTTGTTTTGACCGAACCCGATAACCCGAGAAGTGTTTCGGGCCGGTCTCGTGGTTAAATTATTTTTTTCTGTCGGGTTATCAGGTCAACGCCGATAAACCCAAATAATGCTATTTTAGTACTTCACTAGAATACACCTGAATGCCTCATGTTCCAACAAACTTCGAGCCATAGGTGCTCCTCGAACGAAGAAGAATGTTTTTAAAAAGTTAGTTTGGTCAAGTCTGATAATAGATAAATACATCAAATAGGATTAAAAAAGATCAAAATTAATATAAACAACATCTATGTTTAACAATCAGAAGATGATACGTTGTCAATAATAGAAGTAAACTGTAGCAAACTTATTAATCTTTTTAGATAGTAATTTATACGTCATAATAAAGTTATTCTCTAAATTGGTACAGACGTAAACAACAATATCGACAGGTATTTTAGAGCACTAGTAAGAGCTTTATATTTTAATAAATGCTCATTTTGCAAGTTACCAATGCATTGCAACTAGTAAAGATTCCATAAACCATGAAGCAATTTGACAAGCTTGCCTTCTAAGAGCTTCTTTCTTACATTCTAGAATTTGCTCATTTTAAAGTTTTAAAATGCTTGGAAATCCAATCTTTGCGTGTGCAAATTTATATAAATAACTTATAGTTGTTATGTTTTGATCAAATTGTATTTTTTATCATTTAGTAATTTATTTGATTGCTCATTTGTAATATCACGCCATAACTAAATCACCTGACCCGACATAACCTGGCCACCGAATACCACCATAGAACCAGTATAACCCTATTTCTTATCGGGTCGGGTTTGCGGTGTGGTATTTTTAAAACCAAAACTCGACTCAACCCGACCCGATAAGACTTGATAACCCGATAACCCGACCCGATAACACTTCTACTGGCACATATTTTGTAGCTATTACAATTTCTGACACATGCAACTAATAACTTTATAACTTTCAATTGCCATTGTAAAAAATGGTTGTGTGCGATGCACTTTATAAATATAAGTTAATGCATATGCTGTTTCTGTCAGAAGTAAATGGTTGTTCGACCGAGTCCTTAATGTTTATATGTTAATGTAGGGTTCATAGGAATCATACTAGTAGAATGCTATTACTAAGTAAATTCCTAGTTTTAGCTGGCACAAATCTTTATGTGGGTGATTCTAAAAAAGGGTTGAGGGTAGTAATATATGTGGAAAAACGTAAAGGTGCGTATGAATATGGGTATCTTTTATGTGGCTTTGGGTTTTATGGTTTAGAACTTAATGATAATAATGTTTACTCTTACATGTCGTCATTTGAGCCAGTATTGCACGTAAGGGTAGTAGGATGAAAACAAGATAACTTACATATGAGATGAATAGCCATTGATGAGATGAAAACAAGATAACTTACATATGAGAAGTAGTTAGTTTTAGCTGTAAACTTAACGTTCGCCGTTAGGGCAACAAAAAAATGCCTAGTTTTGAAATTAAAACGCATTGACGGAAGGTATTTTGATTTATATTGTATAAAATGAGACAAAGGTTTAATTTGATCTTTTAAATATAAAGGTTGGTTATATTAATGCAACAATGGTGTGTCTTTGATTTTTTTTGATACATTGTTACAAGTTTGAGCCTTAGGTTTATTATCAACGTTATCCATTGTCACGACACGGCGTCTGGACTGTCATCTATGAATAATAAATGATAATATCTAATTTATGTGCGCGTCTAGTATTTATTTTTTTAGCGAAACGATAATGATAGTTGTGTTTTGGTTTTAAATAAAATCTCAGAGAAAATATAAATGGTTTGAGGAACATCGTTTCGTCTTTTACACATGGCCATTTGGTCAAAGGCAAGAATTTATAAAAATAGTGTAATGTGTACCATAACAGGCTTCGTATTGGGGGCTCTAGAAAGGCATCAACCTTGCCTTAAAACGCGTGAGTAGGTATTCTGATTAGTATCGTGTGCAAGAGGATAAGAGACTGATTTGGTCTTCTAAATATAAAGGTTGCGAGTAAATGTTTTATCTAAAAAAATGTCGTCGTTTAAGGTTCTCGCAAAAAATTAAATTTATAAAAGTCTGAATGTACATTACGGGATTCCATAGTTTGGAAAGTAACTAATAACTTAGTGTGATGTAGCTTTTCGATTGTCAATTAAAGGGTTTTTTGTTATGTATATACACATATATATAATTTGATGTTTAACGAATTTAAGTTTTGTTTGTTTTTAGAAATCAAGTCACTATCAAGATGTCTTAAGGGTTCTGTGAAGATCCCAATATGATGGCAAAACTCTATGTAACCAACGAGCTTAAGAAGGTTATGAAAGAGAGAGGCGGCGACACGAAGGATAAGGAGACCAAACTTCAGTAACAATAGAAGGGAACTGAGTTGCCAGACTTAATGGTAAAAGAAAAAGAGACGAAAGAAACTTGGTGAATATTGATATCATCTAGGAAGATCTCATGTACCATTCTAAGAATCGAGGAAAAGAGATCTGACAAAGTTCCATTTGTTTGTTACACCAAACTAATTATCCAACATTTGCTTAAACAACACAAAACCACCCTGAGACGAGCTAATGAGCCTCTACACTCTGTCTCAGATGATAAAAGTGTTTAAAGAATCAAGATAGATAGAACGGGAACAAAGTCACCATGAATGGAAATTCCATAATAGCTTTTGAATGATAACATGAAAGCAATAAAGGAGTACGGAAAGTATGTTGAGTCTACCCAAGAAACGAATAAGATCATTATAATTAGCGCCTTGGGAATTATGTTTAGGTTGAAAATTGTTGCTAAGAAGAGTGTAATAATTGTTAAATAGGAAGAGAGTCCTGGCGGGAAAAAGAAGAAGAAGCAAAAGAAACAAAAGAAGTTGAAAGGGCTTGTTGTTGAGAAAGTGTTAATACAGCAAGAACAGAAAACAACTAACGTGCTAGAAGCCCTTAAGCAAAGCCGTAAATAACAAAAGCTAAAAATGATTAACTTCCCAACACTAAGTGCTAATGTGGACAAAGATGAAGGAGCTAGTAACCAAGTTGAACCTCCAAAGAAGGAAAAGTTGCCAAAGAAATGCAAAGGTGCAAAGAAGTATAATATAAATAATGAGGATGTGCTGGATAAGGTAGTAACAGAAAGTTATGAAAGCGAAAAGACTAATGATGAAGTTACTAAAAGTGATAAGGATGGAAGTAGGATTAGGACAACCCTGGAGATGAAGGATAGTTTAGAACCCAAAATGCCAAATTTTGATGATGATATGACAATATTTGATGAACCAAAGATGGATGATAACGATGAGGAAACAGATACAAATCCAGATAAGTATGTGAGCATATTACTAATGGAACCAACATTTGAGAAGAAGAAGACACCAACTCCCTCAACCACTAGATCCAATAGGACAGAGTCATCCTCGGATGACGAAACTATGCCTGGCGATAGCCCACCAGGGGTGATGGGTAGGGGTGTAATTGAGTCAAGCCGAGCTCGAGCTTGACAGAGCTTGAGCTTGGCTTGAAAAAAAATAGTAGGTTTGAGCTTGGCTTGATAGCTCGTCAAGCATTAACGCAGTAAAGGCTTGAGTAGGATTAGATTAATAGCTTGATCTTTGGCTTGGAAAAGCTTGAATGTGTACAAAAATTAATTAATAGTAATAGACAAACGCCCAAACTCATCAATAAACATATGCATAAATTAAAACAAACAAAAACCATATGTGAAAACTAAGGTAGATTCATTAAACATTAATAAAACTAACAATAACATTCTCATACAAAGTCCAACATTAGAATGAAACATAAGCTAAAGTACTAATTAATGTTTAAAGGTACAAAGTATTTCAACAAAAATGTAATCAACCAAAGCACTAATTAGTTTTTGATTAGTTTTTGGCTAAATGTTCCAAATTTAAAATACTAAGTAATAAAATACAAAAGCATAGCATAAGAAATTCTTAGATTTAAATAAGGGTTATAAGAGCATTTAGAATAACAATATTCATTTATTAACCAAGGGAAAGTAGCGGTGGCAAGATCGTTGTTGGCCTGAGTATGATCCTTCTTGTAAGAAGAACGATAATCCTTCACCTTCGACAGGTCGAAAGGCTCCTTCATATTAGTAACTTGCTCGTAAGCCTTACACCTCCCATACAAGATAGCGGAGGACACAAGCCTGCCAACAAGGCTACCCATGTGATCATTATGAACAAGCTCTATCGCAGCATAGGGAACAACTTTTGATACCACCTCTCCCCTTTCCTGTTTAAGCTCCTCAACCTCCTTCTGGAGGGACAATTCAACAGCCTCCAACCTTGCCTTTTCGACTGATGACATCAAATAACGTCACTTTTATAGCATCATTGATCCTATGTAAATAACACATTTTGTATAATTATTGTAAAAATTGTTACTTAATCGTTTGTATTTAAGAATTGCAATAATTATGGAGTACTTGGTGAAGATTAGCAAAAAGGCACACATTCTAGAGCTTAAACGAAGAAATATGAAGATTATTGTTCTGACATCCAATACGCTGTATCCATCAAGGAAGATACGACGTATTTGTGCCTGAACTTCACAAAAGACCACGAAGGAAACAAGATCAATACACCGTATAAAAAAACCAATATGTCGTATTCAAGCTATGGAGATAATATATTCTAGAAGATATCAAACGTGGTTCCTACTCCAAGAAACCCCTGATACGCCGTATTGACCTCGGTCAATACGCCGTATCGACCATATTCTAGACCTTATAAATAAAAAACTCAAAAATGAGTTTTAAGTGTGCTAAATCATATATTCGATACCTAAACCATAAAAGTCGATTTTGAGAAGAGAATAAGAGTAGAAGAGGTCTTTCAACGTAATTAATTCCATAGGAAACAACTTGTAATCTCATATACTCTTGTAATCGTTCAGTTTTTGGTATCATTCGTTAACTCGGTTAGTTTACCTTGGCTAAATTATTACTCTTGTATTGATTATGACATTTGAATGCTAATACCTTCGGGTATTAGCCATTATTACAAAGATTTGAATGTTTGGTTTGTTTATCTCGATTGCTTAATTTATCATTGATTGCTTGTTTATGTTTATCTGTTTATACTTGTTTACATGTTTTTGTATGCGACCTATCATTCAAAAAGATCTAGTTATACGGACCAAGTAATCTAGATGCCGGGATGGCTCTCTATATAGTGATTTATACATCTAGACCAATAGGATCACAAATCGTAACCTATCTTTGCCCTTAGATTGTAACCTTAGTTGGTCCGGTAGGTGACCCTTGGGATCAACGAGTACGTTCTTAATTAATTGGTAAATACTTGGTTAGTGGACTTCTAGTGTATGAATTGCCTTTAAGCAGTAAGTGGGTAAAGTCTCTATGAGCTTGGTTTTAACAAGATCATCATTGCTTTAATCCCTAAGATAGATTATAATCAGAAAATAAGGATGCTTTATGCGTATACGTTTAATTGTGACAGAATTCTTCGTATCTAGGTCTTAGGAAGAAGTACCGCATAAGTCTTAAGAATGATATGCCGCTTGGAGATATGTAATCATTGCACTAAATAAACAAACCAATGTTCTGATTAGATTAATAATGGTTAATACAATTTTCTTATATTTGGCTAGACCGCTCTTTTATCTTTTGCTAATTTGCTTGCGTATGTTTTAGTGTCTTAAGTTGATTTTAGTCACCACAAAACCCTTGCCAGTCTCTCAGGCTGGAAAAACCCCCTTATCCGTTTGATTTAGGATTAACATAGGTTTAACATAGAATAGAATTAACTTAGTTTAGATAACCAAAATATTAATAAATTGAAAGATTGTTTCTCGCTCTTAGTGATCGACATCCTAGTTACTACGAAACTCCCATCTGACCGGGTACACTACCCGTTAAAGTGTTGTTTTTGGTAAAGTCGGCAAAATATAAATTTAAAACTTGAAATCATAAAATCACACACCACACAACGACACATCAAGTTTTTAGCGCCGTTGCTGGGGAGTGAAAAATTTAATCTTGATTTTTATTTGATATTTTGGTTCTTAACATTAGATTAGTCTAACCCTTAGGATTAGTGTAATTTAGATTAGTGTATAATTTTGTATATTTGTCTTTAATTGTTCGCTTGTATATTTGTTTGTTTAATTGTTGCTTAGTTTAATTGTTGGTGTGATTTAATTGTTTTCTCTAATACATTGTTCTGGTTGATGACCCGATACGGCGTATCCACTTCCATTGAATACGGCGTATCTAACTTTCTTATCCAATACAGTGTATTCGTTTAAAATATTAATACGGCATATTTAGATCCATTGAATACATCATATTGATTGCCTGATAACAGAAACTGATTCTCCATATTTGATTTTTGTGCTCAAACTTTCTATCTTTTTTCAGAGCAAATCGTGTTGATATTTTTACCTTTGTTACAGGTCATACTTATCAGATCTAGTTGATTAAAGAAGATACTACAAGAACTATGGCAGAACCAATTTTAAAGAAATACATGGAAAATAGTCAAGCTGAATTAAATCCTACTGAGCCTATTACCGACGACAATATAAATATTGAACTCAGCAAGGAATTTTTGATAGAATTAAAAATAATGCATATCATGGTATGTTTGATGAAGACGTGGTGGACCACATTGCTAAGGTTCTTGAATTACTTAATTTAATTAAAATTCCTGGTGTAGACTCCTATCGGCTACGAATGAATGTTTTTCCTCTTTCACTAGCTGATGATGCAAGACAATGGTGGATAAATGAGGGGGAAGGAAAAATTACCACTTGGGAAGAGCTAGTAGAAAAATTCTTTTGTAAATTCTATCCCGAATCCCACGATGGCGAAGATGAGATGTTGGACGAAGGGGATAACTGAGGGATTGATCCACTTGAATTCATATCACGAGTAAATTCAAAAACCATATGAAAGTGAGTGGAAGGACTAAAAAGGTATTATTCCACTCTTGGATGAATGGAAGTTGGAATAAAAGACGAATGGACAACAGCATTTTAAGCAATAAAGAATGGAAGGAATCTGACTATGGAAACCCCCTTAATACTGCTACTAGTTCATTTTTCAAAGCCCATGACGAACATGACATTGAAGTAGGGAATGAGCTGAGATAAATTAAGCATAAAGAAAACAATAAGAATGATGAGCAACCTAATAAAAGGGTATGCAAAGCCGAGAAATTTGAAGCTATAAAATATTTACTAGGACCTAACGAAGAATACATTGCAATAAGAAGATGCGAATAAAATACTTGGGAAATGATGACATCAAATAACGTCTATTTTATAGCATCATTTATCCCATGTATTTAACCCATTTTATATAATTATTGCAAAGAATTGTTACTTAATCGTTTATATTTGAGAATTGCAATAATTATAGAGTACTTAAAACAAACACCAACATAAGCAGACACAAAAAACACCCACCCAAAAAAATAAAAAACAAAAACAAACACAAACCAAAAACAAAAACAAAGCAAAACAAAAAACACACGAATGAAAATAAACAACAAAAACAACCAAAAAAAATAACACAAAAAAAAACTAACAAACAACAATAAAAAAAAAAAAACACACAACCAACACCTAAAAAAATAAATAAAACAAATAGAACAAACCACAAAAACAGAAAAATAAAAAAACAAAACAAATACAAAACCTAAAAACAAACAATAAAAAATAAAAGAAGAGAAGATAAAAAACCTCTAATACACAAAATCCTACAGAAACAAAAAACAAAAACCACACAACAAAAAACAAAAAACACCCAAAACATAAACCAAAAAGCCAAAACAAAACACCAACCACCACACGAACAGTTAAAAAAAAACCAAAACCACAAAAAAAAAAAACAAAAAAAACAAAACAAAAAAAGCCAAACAAACATAACACCAAAAAAAATTAACAAAACACAAAAAGCAATACATTCAAATACCCCAACACATCAAAAAAAAGATGCAACAAACCACTACATAAAAAAAAACAAACAAAACAGCAAAAAAATAACACAAATAAACCCAAAACAAAAATTAAAACACAAAAACAAAAAAAAACAAAAAAAACTAAGCAAAACTATAAACCACACTAACAATAACACCTATACAAACAACAACAACAAAAATACAAATAAAAACAAAAAACAAAACAAAACCGAAACCGAAATAACTAACACACCAACAAACAAAGAAACAAAAAAGAAAATAACCTAATAAAACAAAAACATCACAATCACCACCAAACAACATACTACCACAGAAAAAGATAACAAACCATAAATATATAAAAAGAATATCCACTAAAAAAAATGAAAACAGAAATCAAAAATTATAATGAGGAAAAAAAAAAACAAAAACAGACAAAAACAAAAATAAAAAAAAAAACACAACAAAAAACCAACAAAGATAAAAACACAAAAAAGTCAAAAAAAAAACAAAAAACGAACAGAGATAAAGAAAAACAAAACAAAACCAAAAAAAAAACAAAAAAATAAATCCCATACAAAAAAAAATAAAAAAACACAAACGACAAAAAACAAAAAACAAAATAAAAATAAAAGAAGAAAAAACACATAAAAAAACAATAAGCTTACAACCGAACCAAAAAAAATAAAAAAACAAAAAGCAATAAAAAAAATAAAATGCAGAAAACTAAAAAAAATACAACAAATATTCTAAAACAAGAAAAAACAAAAAAAAACCCACAACAAATAAAAAAAAAATACATAAAAAACTACACAACAAACAAAATAACAAAAACAACAAACTACAAACCAAATAAAAAAAGAATAAAAAAAAATAATCAAAACAAAAAAAAAAAAAAAACAAACCAAAAACAAACAAAAAAGAAAAAAGAAAACTACATAAAAAAAAAAATCAAATAACACCACCACATGCAACAACAAAACAACTAAAGACGCACAAACAAACACAAAAAAAAAAACAAAACAACAAGACAAAAAATAAAAATACAAATAACAAAAAACTAACAAAAATCACAGAACAAAACCCCAATAATATAACCAAAGAACTAACACAATATAAAAAACAAAAAGACAAAAAAAAAAAAACAAAAAAAAAGAAACACTTACACACATACAACAAAAAAAAAAAAAACAAACAAAAACTACAAAAAACACAAAAGACCAAACATCAAAAAAGTAAAAATAAACACAAAAAACATAAACAAAAAAAATATAATAATAACATAAAAAACAACAAAAAAAAAAAAAAATAATAAAAAAACAAAATGAAAACACATACCAAACAAAACAAAAAAAAAAAAAAAACCAAAATAAACAAAGAATAAGAACACCAAAACCAATTAAAAAAAATATAACTACAAAAAACAACAAACCTAAAAAACAAAAAAAAAAAGAAAGAAAATAGCAAGAAAAAATAGAACAAAAAAAACCAAACACACATACAGAAAACAGAAACCAAAATAACAAAAAATAAACATAAATATAAAATATAACCAAAAAACAAAAACAAAAGGACACACACAAAATAACAATAATAAAAAAATAAAAAAAACTACCAATCAAACGAAAAAAAAAAAAACCAAAAACAAACAAACCAAAAAAAAAGAAAAAAAGCAATACAGAAATACAACAAAAAAAAAAGAAAGATACTCAGACCAACACGACAAAAAACAAACACATACAAAAAACAAAAACAGCAAACACACAAACAAAAAAAAAATAAAAATAACCAAAAGCAAACACAAAAATAAAAAAAAAAAAACTACAATTTATAACAAAACCAAAAAACAAAAAACAAAAAAAAAAAAACAAAAAAAACAAAAAACAATAAAAATACAAACACACACAAAAAAACAAAAGAACAATAAACCAAACTAACACCACATACCCCTAACCACACACACACACCCAAACCTACCAACCACCCCAAAAAAAAAAACAAAAAACAAAATAAACACAAAAACAAACACAAAAACAAACTAAAAAAAAAAGAAAGATAAAAAAACAAAAATAAGCAAAAGACACCCATAAACAAAAACTAAAAAAAAAACCAAAAAAAAAAAAAACAAAAACAAACAAACAAACCAAAAACATATAACAAACCACAATACAAAAAAAAGTAAAAAAAATCACAAACACACAAAACAAAAAAAAAAAACACCGAAAAAAAAAACATAAAAAATACTAACATATACAAATAAAAACAAAAACAAACCAACCAAAAAATATAAAAAACCACTAACCAACTCACCCACCCACACACGAACCGGAAATCCATCACAAAAAGAACAAAACAAAGCAACAAAACCACCCAAAAAAACAGAACAAAACAAAACCAACAAAACCAAGAAGTAACAAACAAAACAAACAATAAAAAACCAAATAAAACACAAAAAAAAAACACAAAACCAACAAAAGGAAAAAACAAACACACAAAATAAACAATAAAAAAACACAAAAAAACCCAACAACAAACCCATATAAAACACACAGAAAACACACAAACCCAAAAAAAATATAACAAAAAACAAAAACTACAACCAAAAAAAAGAAAAAACGATTAAAAAACAAGAGAATATAAAACAACACAAAAAAACAAACACAAAAAAAATAATCACACACAAAAAACCAAAGAAAAAAAAACAAAAAAATGCAACAACATAAAAAAAAAAACACATAAAAACAAAGAAAACAACAAATACAATAAAACAAAAACAAACAAACAAACAAAAAAAAAAAAAAAAAAAAAAAAAAGAATAAAAAATAAAAAAAAAACAAAAAAACAAAAAAAACAAAAAAACAACCAGAAAACAAGAATCAACAAAAAAAAATAAAACAAAAACAAAAATACTACCACACGAAACTAAGAAAAAATATACACAAAGACAATACAAATAAAAACCCGAACAAATAAAATAAAACAAACAACAAACTATAAAACAAAACAAACTCACCACATACAAAACAAAATCAATAACATAAATACATCTCTACTCTATTATATATATATCTAGAGTAGGGGAGGGGGGGCGTGCGGCGCGGAACTCAATTCTACGGAGTGATGTATCTACACATCATGTGTTCTCTATTAAAATTTAATCTAGAAACCTCTTAAATATAAATCACAATCAAACTTTTAACGATACAACAATAAAAAGCACGACCAACGATTATATATATAATTTAATACAATAACTCCAATTTTAAAAAAAAAAAAATTACACCATAATAAAACTTAATTTAAAAAAAAGATCCTCTAACACTTAATCAAAAAATAGATAAATAATCATTCTCAAAAAAGTAGAATAAAATATATGTAAGAAATATGGGGGATTGTGTCTCTAGAGATTGGTTGTGTGTTTATTGTGAGTATATATATAGAGGTGTGTGTTTTTGAGGTTTAATTTATTTGATGTATTGATTAGTTTTTGAGTTAAATCAAGACTCGTCAATTGGACCCGTGAATCAACTCACGTATATCACTCACTGATGTCCAACTATTTCATTGGAACCAAAGTTGCAATCGAGTCATTGACAACGTAATGCAACTATAGCTGTATTATAATTTTTTAAAGCTAATTTATAAAAAGGAGGTGTACGATGATATATATTTGATTGATCAGCAATTAGATTCACCAGGACAATCACATACATTTATTACAGTCTTAGAATTTATCGTATTATGATAAGAGCCAAAGAAGGTTCAATGTGTATAGAACCCTCCTTATATAGTTTACAAGACTACTCGAGAAGCCATACTCGATGATTGAAGTGAAATACTCCTTATTCTCTGAATAATATTTTACTACTACGTATGTATAGAGAGTTCATAGCGAATGATCGAGTTGATCATGGGCAAAATACAACTTTGTAGTTAGTACCTCCAGGGCATGAAGATTGACTAGTCGGGTCATCTTGAGGGTAGCTATAAGCATCGGGACACCTATCTTTAAAGAACCTAGAATAGTTTGTCGGCCCACAACTACCACGCTCGATGGTGCAACAATACTCTACAGTTTTGAAAACCGTACAAGGGTTGTTACATCCTCCTTGAGTTCGTAGTTCCTCAGGGCACTGACTATTGAGATCAACACCACAACTTAGTTTCTTGCACGAAGCATCAACGGGGCTAAACTCCATTGGGATATTGAATCCATCAACGAGAGATATGTCAGGAAAGTCATTATTGTTGTCTTGGTTAAGAGCAAACTCGGCTAAAGTATTTGGTGGTGTCCCGTAACCTTGGCATTCAAGTAACCCATTGCAATCACCAGTTTCACATTTCCCTCGGCCATTGGCATCAAAGTTGCAATTGGTTCGTCCCCATATACGAGCTCCAGCCGTCCCAGGGGCTACCGTGAGTTGCCAACTTTGACCAGTTTCAAGACGTCTACCTCCACCAGGCGAGGCAGCGGCCCATACAGTGTATTGACATTGGTTTATGACATCGAAATTGGCTGCTTGTGTGGAAGCGAAACAAAAGATGGTAAGAATGGTGAATGAAATGAGACAGTTTTTGACATGGTAAGCCATGTTTGGTATGTTTCAAGTGTGGATTGGTGTGGTTTTGGTAGAATTGTAGATAGGGTTTATATAGGGAAGGGTTTGCCATAAGTTAGGCAATATGCATATAAGTGTGAATATTTTCCACAAAATTATCATAGATTATGATCTGTTAATTAGGTTTGAATTGTAAACGGAGAAAATTTGAAGGCTTGGAAATATGATGATAAGACAGATAATGAAATTAGAACTGTTAAAAAAAATAAAAATAGAAGCTAGTTAGTTACATACGTCTTCTAGATTATACTCATTTTCATTGCAAGTATGCAACGATCACCAAGTATTTTATATCTTATCTTGATGATTTCAACACAATTTCATTACCAGTAATTTATTATGTTTCATATAGAGCTACATAAGATTTCCAGATATACGATACTGATACGTCACAAATGAAAAACATCTTAGGTGGTGTTTGATAAAGACTTAATTGACTTAATATGAAAAAAATTGAATTGATTAAGTCATGTGAAAACTCTTTGTTTCTGACTTAATAGAGAAATATGACTGAAAATATTAAGTAATAAAACTAAGCATGTCTGCATTAAGTCATCTTTTAATTAAACATGACTTAATAAAAATTTTTAACAAACAAGCCTTTAGTTTAACAGAAGATGTAAGTTTCTCCTTGATAAAATTATAAATCCGATATGGGGTTATTATATTGTGTATTTTGGACCTGATCCGATAATAAAATGAGTTGTATCCGACATGTTTAGGCATTACAGGTATAAAAGACATATGTAGCCAACTTACCACTTTTTATGAAGTTGTGTAGTAAACTATTTTTTTCCTATAAAATCATTTGACTTTTGAATTTCGACTATTTTATGTATTTTGCTCACATGTAATGACCAATTTATACTTCATGGTTAACAGGTTGGTTAAAAAACATAGGGGTAAAATAGTCACCCATTACATACACTAGACGAAATTTAAAAGTTAAGTGATTTTATAGAAAAAAAATTAGTTGACTACACAACTTTATAAAAATGATAAGTTGGTTACATTTTTATGCAATTTGCCCAAAAGACTTTAACGTTGTATAAGATTATCAGTAATTCCCAATTTCCCATCTATATTATTGGCAACAAAGGTGCTACGCAGACTGATCGACACATGCGCATCTTTGAATTGTCATAATGAAAAATGAAAGTTTTGGAAGTATTTCTGTCTAATGGAATTGTCAAAAGCGTATTAGAAAATAGTTACTCCACGTGTCCGAGATATAGTTTTGAGAAAATAAAAAAAATGAAATCTTGAATTATAAAAGAACTAACTTTAAGTGTGTTATGAATAGTATATTGATTAACAATATTAATTGATTAATTGTGTTTATATGAGACTCAATATTTAGAGCACAAGGTATCATTGAGCCATTGTGCTCGTGCCGTGGAAAAATATGTTTTTCTCGCATAACATCAAAATCCACGACAACATCAAAACACCCCTTTTTCGTTCAATTAGTGTCGTGGTGCAAAAAGTGATGTCATCATGTTAAAAAAGAGGGAAAAAGACAAAAAAAAATATATGGGAAAACATGAGCCACGGTGTGGTTGTGGCGCCGTCGTGCTCGCGTTTTCCGAGACCATTTGGGCTCGCCGTGACAGATTGCGACACGAAAACTCCGGTGTGGTTGTGGCTGCGTCGGGTGACGTTCTCTCGGATCATTTTCTCGAAAACGCATCGTACCTTATGCTATTATACTAATGACTAGCTTAACACTTGAGCTTGGGTCTAAACTTATATAAATACAAAAATAGTTCCAACTCTACAACAAGTCCACTAACAGCCCATCACAGTTGCATTGCGAGTAGAACGAACACTCAGGTTATTTCGAAATTCTGCAAACAAAGCAGACGGTTTATGGATTCTGGTAGTGGTTTGTGAATTTGATTCGGATGATATATGTTGTAAATAATTGGTTATTTGATTGAATTGTTAATGTTTTTGTTGATTAAATAGTTTGGTTATGGTGACGAGAAAAAGTGGTTCATTGTTGGTGCATTTTATTGTAATTGCCTTTAACGCTAGTTTTGTTTTCCATTGTTATTTTTGCAACCTCAAAAGGAAGACTACCATAAATGTGAATTTATTGTTTATGATTCAGGCAGTTCGTGAATGGGTGGCACCTAGGGGTGTCAGTAGGGTCGGGTTGACCTGACCCGAACCCGAACCCGATAAGGCTTATCGGGTCGGGTTAAATCGGGTTGAAAAATATTTTCGGGTTGTTTTGACCGAACCCGATAACCCGATAGTGTTATCGGGTCGGGTTCGGGTTAAATTATTTTTCTTGTCGGGTTATCAGGTCAACCCGATAAGACCCGAAATATGCTATTTAGTACTTCACTAGATCACCTGAATGCCTCATGTGTCAACATAACTTCGAGCCATAGGTGTCCTCAGACGAAGAAGAGATGTTTAAAAAGTTGTTTGGTCCAGTCTTGATAATAATTAATACATCAAATAGGATTAAAAAGATCATAAATTAATATATACAATCTATGTTACAATCAGAAGATGATACGGTTGTCAATAATAGAAGTAAACTTTAGTAACTTATAATCTTTTTAGATAGTATTTATACGTCATATATAAAGTTATTCTCTTAAATTGGTACTGATCGTAAGACAACAAGATCGACAGTATTTAGAGCACTAGTAAGAGCTTATATTTTATATGCTCATTTGCAGATACCAATGCACGCTTGCACTAGTACAGATTCATAAACCTGAAGCAAATTTGACAAGCTTGCCTTCTAAGAGCTCTTTCTTACATTCTATAGGTGCTCATTTTAGTTTAAATGCTTGGAAATCAATCTTTGCGTGTGCAAATTTTAGTATAAATAACTTATAAGTTGTTGTTTGATCAAAGTCACATTTAGTAATTTATTTGATGCTCATTTGTAATATCACCCGATAACTCGAATCACTCGACCCGACATAACCTGACCCGAATACCACCCGAACCCGATAACCCGATTTCTTATCGGGTCGGGTTGCGGGTGGTTTTTTTAAAACCAAAACTCGACTCAACCCGACCCGATAAGACTTGATAACCCGATAACCCGACCCGATTACACTGCTACTGGCACATATTTTGTAGCTATTACAATTTCTAACACATGCAACTAATAACTTTATAACTTCCAATTGCCATCGTAAAAAATGGTTGTGTGCGATGCACTTTATAAATATAAGTTAATGCCTATGCCGTTTCTGTCAGAAGTAAATGGTTGTTCGACCGAGTCCTTAATGTTTATATGTTAATGTAGGGTTCATAGGAATCATATTAGTAGAAGGCTTACAAAGTAGATTCTAGTTTTGCTGCATAAATCTTTATGTGGGTGATTCTCAAAAAGGGTTGAGGGTAGTAATATATGTGGAAAAACGTAAAGGTGCGTATGGATATGGGTATCTTTTATGTGGCTTTGGGTTTTATGGTTTAGAACTTAATGATAAATAATGTTTACCCTTACATGTCGTCATTTGAGCCAGTATTGCACGTAAGGGTAGTAGGATGCTAACTTGACATTCTCAATATGAGAGATGCAAAGGCTCCGTATTTAGTCATTGCTAATTGAATAGCCATTGATGAGATGAAAACAAGATAACTTACATATGAGAAGTAGTTAGTTTTAGCTGTAAACTTAACGTTCGTCGTTAGGGCAACAAAAAAATGCATAGTTTTGAAATTAAAACGCGTTGACAGAAGGTATTTTGATTTATATTGTATAAAATGAGACAAAGGTTTAATTTGATCTTCTAAATATAAAGGTTGGTTATATTAATGCAACAATGGTGTGTCTTTGATTTTTTTTGATACATTGTTACAAGTTTGAGCCTTAGGTTTTTTATCAACGTTATCCATTGTCACGGCGTCTGACTGCATATATGACTTATGTATATTATTTCAAAATTTATGCGCGCGTCTAAGTATTTTTTTAAAGAAACGATAATGATAGTGTTTGGTTTAAATATACTCTCAGAGAAAATAGGTAATGTTTGAAGGACATCGTTTCGCTTTTAAACAGGGCCATTTGGTCTAGGCTAAGAATTAAATAGTGTAATGTGTACCTTAACAGTCTTCGTATTGGGGGCTCTAAAAAGGCATCAACCTTGCCTTAAAACGCGTGAGTAGGTATTCTGATTAGTATCGTGTGCAAGAGGATAAGAGACTGATTTGGTCTTCTAAATATAAAGGTTGCGAGTAAATGTTTTATCTAAAAAAATGTCGTCGTTTAAGGTTCTCGCAAAAAATTAAATTTATAAAAGTCTGAATGAACATTACGGATTCATTGTTGGAGATGTAACTAATAACTTTGTGTGATGTAGCTTTTCGATTGTCAATTAAAGGGTTTTTTGTTATGTATATACACATATATATAATTTGATGTTTAACGAATTTAAGTTTTGTTTGTTTTCAGAAATCAAGTCACTATCAAGTCGTCTTAAGGGTTCTGTGAAGATCCCAATATGATGGCAAAACTCTATGTAACCAACGAGCTTAAGAAGGTTATGAAAGAGAGAGGCGGCGACACGAAGGATAAGGAGACCAAACTTCAACAACAATAGAAGGGAACTGAGTTGCCAGACTTAATGGTAAAAGAAAAAGAGACGAAAGAAACTTGGTGAATATTGATATCATCTAGGAAGATCTCATGTAGCATTCCAAGAATCGAGGAAAAGAGATCTGACAAAGTTCCATTTGTTCGTTACACCAAACTAATTATCCAACATCTGCTTAAACAACACAAAACCACCCTGAGACGAGCTAATGAGCCTCTACACTCTGTCTCAGATGATAAAAGTGTTAAAAGAATCAAGATAGATAGAACGGGAACAAAGTCACCATGAATGGAAATTCCAGAATGGCTTTTGAATGATGACATGAAAGCAACAAAGGAGTATGAAAAGTATGTTGAGTCAATTGGTAAGGTAGTTGTTTCTAGGAGTCAACCACAACCGATTAATTCTACCCAAGAAACGAATAAGATCATTATAATTAGCGCCTTGGGAATTATATTTAGGTTGAAAATTGTTGCTAAGAAGAGTGTAATAATTGTTAAATGGGAAAAGAGTCATGGCGGGAAAAAGAAGAAGAAGCAAAAGAAACAAAAGAAGTTGAAAGGGCTTGCTGTTGAGAAAGTGTTAACACAGCAAGAACAGAAAACAACTAACGTGCTAGAAGCCCTTAAGCAAAGCCGTAAAGAACAAAAGCTAAAAATGGTTAACTTCCCAACACTAAGTGCTAATGTGAACAAAGATGAAGGAGCTAGTAACCAAGTTGAACCTCCAAAGAAGGAAAAGCTGCCAAAGACATGCAAAGGTGCAAAGAAGTATAATACAAATAATGAGGATGTGCTGGATAAGGTAGTAACAGAAAGTTATGAAAGCAAAAAGACCAATGATGAAGTTACTAAAAGTGATAAGGATGGAAGTAGGATTAGGACAACCCTAGAGATGAAGGATAGTTTAGAACCCGAAATGCCAACTTTTGATGATGATATGACAATATTTGATGAACCAAAGATGGATGATGATGATGAGGAAACAGATACAAATCCAGATGAGTATGTGAGCATATTACTAATGGAACCAACATTTGAGAATAAGAAGACACCAACTCCCTCAACCACTAGATCCAATAGGACAGAGTCATCCTCGGATGACGAAACTATGTGTAATCGAGTCAAGCCGAGCTCGAGCTTGACAGGGCTTGAGCTTGGCTTGAAAAAAAAATAGTAGGCTTGAGCTTGGCTTGATAGCTCGTCAAGCTTTAACCATATAGGCTTGAGTAGGATTTGATTAAAGCTTGAGCTTGGCTTGAAAAGCTTGAATGTGTATAAAATTAATGTATTTAATAGACAAACGCCCAAACTCATCAATAAACATATGCGTAAAGTAAAACAAACAAAAACCATATGTGAAAACCAAGGTAGATTCATTAAACATTAATAAAACTAACAATAACATTCTCGTACAAAGTCTAACATTAGAATGAAACATAAGCCAAAGAACTAATTAATGTTCAAAGGTACAAAGTATTTCAACAAAAACGCAATCAGCCAAAGCACTAATTAGTTTTTGATTAGTTTTGGCTAATGTTATCAAAAGTAAAAACTATGTATGAAGAATACAAAGCATAGAATATAAATCGTTAGATTAATTAGGGTTAAAGTGCTTTTTAGAATACATTATTCATTTATTTATGAAATAGGTCCTTATAATTAAGTTAATACTCAAATTACCCCTTAATTACTTATATGAATTTATTATATATTAAAGCTCGAAAAAGCTTGATAAGAGCTCGAGCCGAGCTATCAAAAGCTTGAGCTTGACTTGTTATAGGTTTCGAGCTAATTTTTGGGCTTGGGCTTGAGCTTGGGCTTGA
The DNA here is from genome assembly GCA_026074375.1 of Tanacetum coccineum. NCBI lineage: Eukaryota > Viridiplantae > Streptophyta > Magnoliopsida > Asterales > Asteraceae > Tanacetum > Tanacetum coccineum. The sequence continues at coordinate 47,241 of BQNB010002784.1, forward strand.
TCTTGATAAAAGCTTGGCTTGATCAAGTCAAGCTCGAGCTCGAGTTGCTTGATAAAAGCTTGACTTGATTGCAGCCCTACTGATGGGGCCCTTTGATCTAGAAAATATAAAGAGGAATTGATGACATCAAATAACGTTACTTTTATAGCGTCATTTATCCTATGGAAATAACCAATTAGTTTAATTATTGCAAAGAATTGTTACTTAATCGTTTATATTTGAGAATTGCAGTAATTATGGAGTACTTGGTGAAGATTAGCAAAAAGGCACGCATTCTGGAGCTTAAACGAAGACATTTGAAGATTACTGTTTTGACATCTAATACGCCGTATCCATCAAGGAAGATACGGCGTATCTGTGCCTGCACTTCACAAAAGACCATAAAGGAAACAAGATCAATACGTCGTATCCAAGGAAGACCAATACGCCGTATTCAAGCTATGGAAATAAAATATTATAGAAGATATCAAACGTGGTCCCTACTCCAAGAAACCCCTGATACGCCGTATTGACCTCAGTCAATACGCCATATTGAAATATCTTGACTCTTATAAAATAGAAAACTCACAAATGTGTTTTTAGTGTGCTTACAATCATTATTTTTGATACCTAAACCTAAAAATTGATTTTTTAGTGGAGAAGAAGAGCAGAAGAGGTCTTTGCAACGTAAATTAATTCAATAGGAAACAACTTAATCTTCTATACTCTTGGTAAGAGCGTTCAATATTTTTGAGTATCATTCGTTACTCTCAGTCTTCAGTTTACCTGGCTAAATTAAATACTCTTGTTGTATTGATTATGACGTTTGAAGGCTAATACCTTCGGGTATTAGCCATTATTATGAAGATCTGAATGTTTGGTTTGTTTATCTCGATTGCTTAATTTATCGTTGATTGCTTGTTTATGTTTATCAGTTTATACTTGTTTACGTGCTTTTGTATGCGACCTATCATTCAACTGGATCTAGTGATACGGACCAAGTAATCTAGATGCCGGGATGGCTCTCCATATAGTGATTTATACATCTAGACCAATAGGATCACGAATAATAACCTATCTTTGCCCTTAGATTGTGAGCTTAGTTGGACCGGCAGGTGACCCTTGGGATCAACGAGTACGTTCTCAATTAATTGGTAAAGACTTGGTTAGTGGACTACTAGTGTATGAATTGCCTTTAAGCAGTAAGTGGGTAAAGTCTCTATGAGCTAGGGTTTAACAAGATCACCATTGCTTTAATCCCTAAGATAGATTATAATCAGCAAATAAGGATGCTTTATGCGGATACGTTTAATTGTGACAGAATTCTTCGTATCTAGGTCTTAGGAAGAAGTACCGCCTAAGTCTTAAGAATGATATGCCGCCTCGAGATAAGTAATCATTGCACTAAATAAACAAACCAACGTTCTGATTGGATTAATAATGGTTAATACAGTTTTCTTATATTTGGCTAGACCGCTCTTTTATCTTCTATTAATTTGCTTGCGTGTGTTTTAGTGTCTTAAGTTGATTTTAGTCACCACAAAACCCGTGCCAGTCTCTCAGGCTGAAAACCCCCTTATCCATTAGATTTAGGATTAACATAGGTTTAGCATAGGTTTAACATAGAATATAATTAACTTAGTTTAGATAACCAAAATATTAATAAATTAAAAGATTGTTTCTCGCTCTTAGTGATCGACACCCTACTTACCACGAAACTCCCATCTGACCGGGTACACTGCCCGTTAAAGTGTTGTTTTTGGTTAAGTCGGCAAAATATAAATTTAAAACTTGAAACATAAATTACAACCACTATTAAGCATATAGATCTTGATTGATGACTAGTGTGTAAAGATCAAGGTGTAATTAGTATGTGTGTTTAGAGAGAGAAATTACCTAACTTGCCTTTTGATTAATTGATATTGATACAACTAACCATGACATAATTACATTCCTTATTTATAGCCATCTTGGTTACTAAACTTTCCTAACTTAACACATTTAGTCCATGTACTTTATAAGTACATTAAAGTAGTTCATTTCTTTATTTCTAACATTCTCCCCCTAAATGGTCTACTTTGGAACTATCCTTATTGTGTTTTTGATGAAGACTTCTTCCTTATGCTTGAACACTTTATTCTGAAGTAGTCCGTCATTTTCTTTTCCTTTGAAGCTCGAAAACGTTGAGAATTCTTTATGAAAGATGAGGACGACCTTATAGCATATCTCTTCCGATATAATTTTCTCCCCCTATATGATAGGATAGGTTACGCTATCTTTGAAGGTATCAACTCTTCTCTCGAACTCAAAATCAACATTCTCAAAAGCTAACTTGATCTTCTTTTGCAACTTGATTCTTTAAATGCTTGTATGAAATCTTTATTTCTAAACTTGATCATGATGTAGATTTCAATCACATAATGTTGCTAATGAAAGATCTTGAACATGATGATATTGATTGAGCATTGCTTTGTAGAAGACTTGAACATTTGTCTTTATCCTTGAATCTTCATACTCTTTGAGCCCCCCTCAATCACATATCCATCTCTTTGAAGGTTGAAGTAGTGATCTTGATTGTGAAGATTTTTTCTTGATTGAATTGTTGTTGAAAACGATGATGATATTGTTGAAGTAATCTCATGCAAATGTTGAACCGGCTATCTTGATCGATCTTTAAGCTTGATGAAACACTACAACTTATTCTAAACATTTTATGATGTAACCTCGAAACATATCAATAAGAAAAGAAAATAACAAAATAACTCTCATTCTGTTTTTGCTTTCTCTCATTTCTTTTAATCCTCACCAATCATAAAGATAAAACATATCTTCTCGATCAAACTACTTATACAATGATTTCCTTAAACTTCAATTTCGTTTTGCCCATTATCTTGATTTGTCCCATATATTCTTGCTTATATCTTCTCCCTTTTTATATACTTGAATTGACCTTACATTTTCTCCCCAAATATACGTATAACTTTACCTCTCTCATATTTGGCCAATACTAAGCTTATATTTTCTCCCCCTCATGATGATTATGATTCATCATGAGCATCATGATCATATAAGCTTCCAAAATAAGCTCCGGGTAAAGAATATCCTTTGAAGTCCATGAAATTGAAATCGAAATCATTTATTTCCTCTCTAAGAATCAAACATTCTCCCTTTTATAAACAAACATACTCCCCCAAAATAACCATAAGCTTCCATAAACCAACAAACTTGATTGCTATCATTCCCGTGAAGGTTAAAAGGTAACTTTTGATGTTATAATAATATTTGAAGTAGTCATGCTTGTGAAAGGTACAAATGTTGTTGTTATATGTTGTAGAAGATGAATGGATAATTATCAAAGTAAGAACCATCTTCCACATTAACCATGAAGTTCATACATCATAAGATCATGCTTTGAAAATTCCCTATGAAATATTTGAAAAATATGATCAAATCAATATCTCGATGATAAGGATGCGAAAATATGATCATGAAATTCAAATAAGCATTGATCTCGTAAACTTAGTGTTGTGTTACCTTGGGAAACACATAACCACTAGATCACATAGATTGCTAGTTAACACGTATTTTAATCATTAAACAATCATTTTCAAATAGTGACCTACGTTCAGCGTTGGCATGACGTTAGCATTGGTAGGATTTCCATTCGATCATTGTGAATACTATTTTATAGTATCACTCCAGAATGTTCCAGCAATCTCACATAGACATGCAATGTCACAAAGACATATATCATTGTACCTTTTGTATCATTGATGTTTAATACAAACGTACTTTTGTGTCCTAAAGATTTTTCATTGAATATCAAATTGGCTCTAGACTCTTGTGCACTTTTAGTAAGCAAGGACTGGAGCAAAATGTCCTTTGTTCAATACCAACATTCTCGAAATGAGAAGTCGGTAGATTATACGTTTAATCTCTGTGATAATGAAACAAATACTTTTTGAGAAGTACTTGAGTGACTAGGAGGGGTTGTGTATTTGCATCATTGGGTCTATATTGTCTACTTCAATACCAGAAATCAACGAATGAAATTCGATAGATTATGAGTTGACCCAGTTTCTATCCTAGTTTAGGAGAAACACCCTTCATTTTTTCTAATAAGCATCTCACTTTTCAACTCCAACCATTTTCTTTGCTTATCATTCAATTCTTCTTTAACATTCATATTCTTGTCACTTTTGACATTGTTATCATTTGTCATTCATTATTTTTCATTCAAGGCTTTACCACTTAAGTCCTTTTGGCTTTCAAAATATGTTGATTTGCACCTCAAACTCCATCACCTAGACCTAACTTTCCTAAATTGGAAGGAAGACTCCGGGGTAGATCAATTCCAGTTCTGGAAGATCATAGGAGAATTTTAAGAGTAACTAAATCACACCGTGCAACTCAATCAACATACGCCAAGATAATTCCTTTAGAAAGAATGTTCATGAAAACCGTGATGAAAATCTAAACTCGTATGATGAGATTTTGATAATATCAACAGAATTTAGAACAAGCACTCTGTCTGTTTTCGTATGCGGTGGCATTTCTTTTCTTGCATTCTTTTCTGTTTTTCTTTTCATGTGCTGTTCTTGCTTTTGAAGCACACGACATATACTTTTATTTTTTCAAGTATACAATTTCTCAAATCTCTCTTTCTATTTTTCATCATACTCACTAACATCATATGAAGAAGAAAATTTTAATCTTTGAAAGTTTTTAATCATTGTAAAGACACTCCCCCTTAACATATGCCGAGAAATTTTTTTAACAAAAAGCTAAAAACGCAAAAATACGAATATGTTAAGATGAAATGTAAACAATTTACCATTTTCTTAACTTGCTGAAAAACTTTTCATCAAAAATTGAACCGATACTTCCCCTTAAAAAATACCATATTTTCGTTAAAACCTTTATGAGGGAGATCCTCTTTGCACTTCTGAGTCCTTTATTTCTTTAGACACTTTTCACAAAGAGTACATCGATTTGAAGACGTTTTAAAATTGATTTATCGAAAGTACCACATTTTAAAATTCGAATCGATTGTAACTCATTAACTTGAGATCATTGACTTTTAAAACAACTTGATTTTATCTATTAAGTACCACATAAAGATTTTGAAAGATAAATGCACTTATGCGTACACTTTCTTTTCTTTAAAGCACGGGTTGTGCACTGAGATGTACACAAGCCATCAAATAAAGTTTGAGTTTCATACTGAATATGTATGAAAGCCATTATAGAAACCAAAAATCTATTTGTATTTTCTATAAAATTTGGTATAAAAAAATCTTTTTGTCTTTTCTAAAATTTATAAAAGAAAATCTTTTTGAACTTTTTATCAAATAAAAAAATCTTTTTGTATTTTTCTAAATTTTTTGTATAAAAGTAAATCTTTTTTGTCTTTTCTAAAATTTTTTATAAAAGAAAATCTTTTTGAATTTTCTAAAATTTTATAAAAGAAAATCTTTTTGTATTTTCTAAAATTTATTAACAAAAACATTTCGCGGTAAAGAATTTATGTTTCACGACTCATCATACCCAACTTCTCGACTAAAAATTTAAATCGAGCTTCAGGCAGAGATTTCGTGAATAAATCTGCAAGTTGATATTCAGTACCAACGAAATATAACTCTATAGTTCCTTTTTCAACATGATCCTTGATAAAATGATACCTCACATCAATGTGTTTTGTTCGAGTGTGTTGTACCGGATTACACGAGATTGCAATCGCACTTTGTGAATCACAGTAAATCGGTACTTTGTCATAGAAGAAGCCATAGTCAGTCAATTGAGTACGCATCCACAATACTTGAGCACAACAGCCAGAAACAGCAACATATTCAGATTCTGCTGTAGAAATAGACATGTAATGTTGCTTCTTTGACGACCAACACACCAATTTGTCACCTGAAAATTGAACACTGCCAGATGTACTTTTTCGATCTAAGTGACATCCTGCATGGTCTGTGTCTGAATAGGCAGTTAGATCAAAGCCAGAATCTTTCGGATAACAAAGGCCTAAATTAATAGTCCATTTGAGATATCGAAAGATCCTTTTGACGGCTGACACATGATGTTCATTTGGATTTGCCTGATATCTAGCGCACATACATGATGCAAACATTATATCTGGCCTACTTGAAGTAAGATACATCAACGATCCAATCATGATACGATAATCAGTATGATTAACTGGTCTTCCAACTAAATCAAGTTTGAGTTTAGCTTGTTCAACCATGGGAGTGGGAACCGTATCACAATTTTCCATTCCAAATCTTTTCAAAATGTCAAGAATGTATTTGGATTGATTTATGAAAATCCCATTTGAAAATTGATTTACTTGAAGCCTGAGAAAGAATTTTATTTCTCCCATCATACTCATTTCAAAACGTTTTACCATTAAATCTGAAAATTTCGTGCAATATTTTGGATTCGTTAAGCCAAATATAATGTCATCAACATATATTTGAATTAGAATTATATGTTTACCCTTCTTTTTAATGAAAAGAACTTTGAAAGAACATCATACCATACTCGAGGTGCTTGTTTCAAACCATACAGAGCTTTGTTGAGAGCATACACATGATCTGGATACTGTTTGTTGACAAAACCTAGAGGTTGACCAACATAAACTTCCTTTTTAAGAATTCCATTGAGAAACGCCGTCTTTACATCCATTTGAAAGAGCGTAAAGTCCTTATGAGCATCATATGCAAGAAATAAGCGTATAGCCTCAATTCGATCAACTGGAGCAAACGTCTCATCATAATCAATGCCTTCTTGTTGACAATATCCTTGAGCGACAATCCTTGCTATGTTTCGAATAACCAAACTACTTTCATCTTTCTTATTCTTGAAAATCTATTTGGCTATAATGATAGTCTTGCCTTTGGGTCGAGGAACTAATCTCCAAACTTTCAATCTTGTAAATTGATCGAGTTCTTCTTGCATTGCACTGACCTAATCAGCATCTTTCAAAGCTTCAGCTACATTAGCAGGCTCAATACTACTTAGCAAACATGCAAACAGACATGAATTTGCTATTTTTCCTCTTGTACGAACACTCGACTTCGGATCACCGATTATCTTATGAAGTGGATGATCCTTAATCCACTTTTTGTCATGAGGGTAAGGTTGATAGAATGTATGAACATTGGAAGGATCATGGAACGTTGTACTTGCATCAAAGTAAGCATCTTCCAATCGTTCATTAAACACATTATGTGATGTACTTGCTTCATTCACATTAGGAACACTTTCATTTAAAACCGATTGAGTATTTGTTGGAGGAACCATGACTTCTTCTGAACTTTGTTGAACGTCATCATTCAATGAAGATGAAGAAGATTCCTCTTGAAATGATTAGGAACTCTCGTGAAAAACTTCTTCTTCGTGCGAAGGAATTTCGTCGTTGGAAGTTTCAACATTCGTTGTTGGAGATTTCGTTATCTTTGAAGCATCAAAATACTCATCGTAAAAATTGTGAAATAAATCTTCCAAATCTTTCTTTGAAGTTTCTGAAACTTGTGAAACCGTTAGATTTGAAGATTTTCCTGTTTCGTTTAAATATGTATTTTGATAAAGTTGAGTAGTCAAATTTTTTTTCCTATAAAATCATTTAACTTTTGAATTTTGACTATTGTATGTATTTTGCCCACATGTAATGACCAATTTACCTTTCACGGTTAACAGGTTGATTAAAAAACATAGGGGTAAAATAGTCACCCATTGATGAAATTTAAAAGTTAAATGATTTTATAGGAATAAAATTAGTTGACTACACAACTTTATAAAAATGATAAGTTGGCTACATTTTTATGCAATTTGCCCAAAAGACTTTAACGTTGTATAAGATTATCAGTAATTCCCAATTTCCCATCTATATTATTGGCAACAAAGTTGCTACGCAGACTTATCGACACATGCACATCTTTGAATTGTCATAATGAAAATGGAAGTTTTGGAAGTATTTTTGTCTAATGGAATTGTCAAAAGCGTATTAGAAAATAGTTACTCCACGTGTCCGAGATATAGTTTTGAGTAAATAAAAAAAATGAAATCTTGAATTATAAAAGGATTGACTTCAAGTGTGTTATGAACGAGTTGGTTAGCCCACGCTCCACTGTGGGACGATCAGCGAGTGCCGTATGCGATACGTTTTGTGTACAATACTTGAAAGAAATCATGAAAACAATAAAAGAAACCAAATGAAACAAACAAATTTTTGTTTATACTTGACAGTCGTATAACAACTTTTTATAAAAAAAATCCTGTAACAAATGAGCATTATACATTCGGTGATGTCGGGCGCTTTATCAAACTGTCTAGTTAGTTCGCAGCCTGTAACAGTGACGAATGAGGCTTAGAACTTCAAATGAGGCTTTTCTAATCTGGATACTTCTACTGAATAGCTAAGACTGCATTGTGACGACGTGCATTTCTAGAATTCAACGCTGATATTGCTGGAAGTTCGCTCTTCTCAATCTCCATTTCTTCCCCGTCAGTCGATATTCATTCTAAATCGCATTCGCAACCTGCACTGAATATCATTGAAGCGTAATTATAAATCAAAAAGCATAACACTTCACTTTGTGTATAGTCCATTTTTCATATTAGCAACAGAAAGCAAACACTTAGAGTAAACTTAACTAAACATCATTATACAAATTAAAGTAAAAGCAATAGTGATTTAACAAACAGGCATATTAGAGTTAAAACAATTTATTTATAGTTCAAGTTGAAGCAAAAGTAACACATACTTCACGTGTAAGCAAACATGTGGTAGTGAGAGTGGTCAAATATGATTAAAATGGATATCACATACATAATAATATCAAAAGAATAGCATACACAATGGTTACATATCATGTTGCCTTTGGTCACTTTATTTAAAATTCCATGGCAGGACGTGGTGTAAAAAGTATCCAATATAGAACTTATTGATTAGATTCAGATATCATCACACTTTTTTCGTATTCCATTATACAAATCATCCCACTACATGAATTAAATGAGTTCTAATTGTTGTTGTGAATATCAACTTACAAGTTCTACTTCATTTTTCTTAGAAAACTGTAAATATAAACTCCCTATGTTCCAAATTTACACTTACTAAGCTCTAGTTGATCTAAATTCCATCAAAAACCCAATAAATAAACTTTAAATATACCACATAATGCTTTATTACAGGGCGTTTAAGATTGCTTACTTTTTAGCAGATAAGCAATTAGGAGCCTTTGGGTAATAAAAACTGCTTCTACTTATCTACTTATTCCAAATCGCCTTATTGGAGCTAAACTTATAGTGACCTTTAGAGCTTCATATATAACCTTAAACCTTAGTATACACGCAAAACAAGATGGTGGGAGGAAGGAGATAGTGGGTTATGTTTGTAAAGTTTTATCGTGAAAGCAAAACAGGCGGGTTAGGCCAGCGTTAAGGTCTAAGACGGGTTAGCGTGGGTCGGGTCGGATAGTTTTGGGCGGAACCGGGCTCTTGAATCCACTCGTTTACACCCCTTAGCCAACCCGCCCGATCCACCTAGTCTGTCACCCTATACTTAATGCTTCATAAAGCCTAAATCACCTTCAAGGCTTCAAGTGATTTCATAAAAATGAGCACTGAGATTTTTTCGATCAATCTCAAACAATCTGATATGTAGTGGGACGTTGTCCCTACATCAAGGGTCTGGTATTTTGGTAATCAAGTAATAATGTTCTTAGCTTTAACATAGAGCGATATTTAACAAATTTTAGTTATAGATTAGAGAATCCTACAGTATAACAGACAATACTACTCTTTAGATCGATTCGTATAGAATTTCTTTTGATAGTGTAATAGGCCAATAACAGGCACTTACAAAGTTTCAATTCTGAAACATTTGAAAATATTTGTCTTAAAAAGACCATTGCTCAGTTTCAAAAAGATTTTTCAAAACTCGAAGCACATTGTATTAATCTTGAACTACAATTGCAAAACAATGTTTTAAAATTAGAGCAACAGAGTCAATTGTTGAATGAGAAAAGTAATGAAGCCAAAGTTAAAAATAATATAGATATGATTGAAACAATAAACATCGAATTGGAACATAAAGTGGCTAAATTACTTAAGGAAAATGAGACTTTGAAAAAGCATTATAAAGAACTGTATGATTCTATCAAATCAACTAGAGCTAAGACTATAGAGCAGACAACTTCTTTGATTGCTCAAAATGCTGAGTTCAGAGCTCAACTTTAAGAAAAAAGATTTGCAATTGCAGCATTAAAAAATGAGTTAAGAAAATTAACAGGAAATAGTGTGAATACTAAGTTTGCAAAACCATCGATCTTGGGAAAACTAATTTTACATCCACTCAGAAACCAACCAGTTGTTAGACAACTGACTGTGTTTAAATCTGAATGACCTAAATTTTCAAAACCATGGTTTGCCTCCCAAGTTGATGTGAATAACGATTTGTCAAAACCAGTCACTACACATTATCTGCCTAAGGAAAGAGAATATGTGTTTGCAAAACCTCATCACGTGATTGCATCTAGTGAATCTAGGAATAGTTCAAAGAACATGTCAAGATTTAGTTCAAATGACATGGTTCATAATCACTATCTAGAGGAAGCTAAGAAAAAGATACACTAAATTGGTAGGAATTCAAGACCTAGTGTGATGCCTTCTGCTAGATCACAAAGCACAGCTAATAATAGCAAACCAAAACCTAGGATCAATAACCAAAGGTCTAGGAATTGGCCTGCATCTAAGAGTAGTTACGAAACGACAAAGACTGTGCCCATAGCAGAACACTTTAGGAATTCTAGAAATTTTTTTGACTCTAAACACTTTGTTTGCTCAACATGTCAGAAATGTGTCTTTAATGCAAATCATGATATTTGTGTAACAAAATTCCTAAATGAGGTCAACTCATGTGCTAAGGATCCATCCCATAAGACAATAAATAGAAACAAACCCGTAGAGCAATTGAGTATTGCAAAGAAACCAGAAAGACAGATTCCTACAAGACATGGGTTTTCTACCAAAATGACTTCCACATTGCATGAGAAAACAAAGACTCCTAGATCTTGTCTTATATGGAAACCAACGGGTAGAATTTTCAAGATTGTTGGTCTTAGGTGGGTTCCAATTGGAAATATATTCACCTCTAGCACAACCAAGGTTGACAGTTAACCCCCAAATGGTTCAAATGAAGATATCACTAACCAATATGAATGCGAACAAACTCTTAATTTTAGTATAGGTACTCTTGACTTAAGTGCAGGTACATCTTTTAATCCTAAAAAGGAAGTACTCAGAGTTTGGTTGCTAAAAAGACTGATATCTCAGAAACCAGGGGTTCAAGGAATTCAAATCTGATGAACAACAACAATGACGTTTGTTGATAATAACACTTCAGGCCTCGCACCCCAATGATAAATGACTTCTGATCATAACTGTACAGACTTCAAAACTAACGACCACAGCAATGAACCTTCATGTTCAAAGCTGGTTCCAATTGTTTCTCCTCCAGTAGACAAAACAGATTCGTCACAACAAGAGTTGGATTTTCTTTTTAGTCCTTTGTTCAAAGAATACTTCACTGTAGGAAATCAAAATGTGTCAAAGTCTTCCACTCTCTTTGATAATTTTACACAACAAGACACACAACCTACAACGAATGTTTAACCTATAATAGAATGATCACTCCAACAACAACTGTTCATACTGGGGAAAACAATACTAATCAAGCAGTTGATGCACAATTTATACCATATGAATTTTTCAATCCTTTCTGTACACCGGTACAAGAAGTTGTTGAGTCTTCCTCACGCAATGTTGATAATTCAAATATGCATACATTCTACCAACGTCACCAATCCGATTACCGATGGACCAAGAATCATCCTCTAGAACAAGTTCGTGGAAATCTATCCAAGCCAGTGCAAACAAGACGACAACTTGCTACAGATCCTAAAATGTGCATGTTCGCGCTCACCATGAGTACTACAGAACCGACAAACATTAAGGAAGCAATGGCTGATCGCACATGGATCGAGGCAATGCAGAAAGAGCTTCATCAGTTCGACAGACTCAAAGTTTGGGAACTTGCTGACAAACCCTTTGGAAAGACAGTGATTAAACTAAAGTGGTTGTGAAAAAACAAGAAAGATGAAGACAATACTATAATTCGCAATAAGGCATGACTTGTAGCTAAGGGATATGCTCAGGAAGAGGGTATTGATTTTGAAGAATCTTTTGCTCTAGTCGCTCGCTTGGAATATGTTTGGATTTTCGTTGTCTACATTGCACACAAATCATTTCCAATCTACCAAATGGACGTTAAAACGGATTTTCTTAATGTTCCACTAAAGGAAGAGGTTTATGTTGCTCAGCCAGATGGGTTCGTTAATCCTGATAATCCAAAGAAAGTTTAGCGTCTAAGGAAAGCTCTATATGGATTGAAGCAAGCTCTGAGAGCCTGGCATGATAAACTCTCAAATTTCCTGATGTCCAAAGGTTTCACTAAAGGTAGCATTGACCCTACTTTATTCACGATAAGATATGGGGAGAACATTTTACTTGTGCAAATTTACGTCGAAGACATTATTTTCGGGTTTACAAACCTAAAATTTTTCTAAACGATTTAAAAAACTAATGCACGGTAGATTTGAGATGTCCTTAATGGGGGAAATGAAATTCTTTTTAGGACTTCAGATCCACCAATCCCCAAGAGGTATCTTCTTGAACATGCCAAGTACGCTTTAGAAATACTTAAAAAACATGGAATGGACAAATGTGATAGCATTGGTACACCAATGGCTACTAAACCTAAATGGATGCAGACTTGAGTGGAAAGCCCGTTGACCAAACACGATATCATAGTATGATCGGGTCACTCATGTATCTGACTTCCATCCAGACATAGTGTAAGCAGTATGCTACTGTGCATGTTATCAAGCAAGACCAACAGAAAAAGCACCTCAAAGAGGTTAAAAGGATCTTTAAAACTTAAAGGGAACCATCAACATGGGACTCTGGTATCCAAAGGATTCTGGCTTTAAATTAATGTTGATCATGTTAGATGCCTTGATACTCGCAAAAGCACTTTTGAAGGAATACAGTTCTTAGGTGAAAAGTTAGTTAGTTGGATGTTAAAGAAGCAGGACTGCACTGCAATGTCTACAGCAGAAGCAGAGTACGTGGCGTTATCCGCAAGTTGTGCTCAAGTAATGTGAATGAGGATACAGTTTAAGGATTATGGCTTTAACTACAACAAAATACCGTTGTACTACGACTCTCAGTCAGCCATAGCAATCTCATGCAACCCCGTGCAACACTCTCGTACCAAGCACATCAATGTCCGTTACCACTTTATCAAGGAACAGGTTGAACATGGTATAATTGAATTGTACTTTGTTAGAACTGAATACCAGTTAGCTGACATGTTTATGAAATCTCTGTCGCAAGATAGGTTTGAGTATCTTGTCAGATGACTCAGTATGAGATGGTTGACTCCAGCAGAACTAGAGGTTCTGGAAAATGAGACTGCTTGATAGATTTCATCAAACATCGAATTGTACATATTTTTGAAGAAAAACAAAATACAAAAATATAAAATTTCAAAAAGCAAATACAAAATCATAAAATCAAAAATTCCAAAAAGAATCTTCTCGACATGTCTCTTGGAATCGATACCATTTACGTAACTAGAAATGACGATTAATATTGTCACGGGTATGTAAATAAAGTTCGAGCAAGAGTTCAAAAGTTTCAAAACATGTCATTTCTAATTTTCTTTATGACTTGTAATCGCTCTCAGATTGCAACTCAGACCCTAATGACAAAGGAGAGTATACGCATAAGTGATCTTATCCTTGGCGTTAGAAGATAAGTCTTTTAACATGTAGTTTTTCAAAGTTGAACGCAATTTTTCAAGAATTTCTCAAATACAATTCAATTTTTTGGGTAACCATGGTTTCCACTCTTTAGGCTGACAATTCAAAATCTTTCATAATTATGTGTTCAACACTCCATCCCTCACAAAGTTTTCAAATACGATCATTTTTAAAAATGGTTTCATTTTTATAAATGTGTCAATTGTTGAAGGGAAGTTTTCCGAAAAACAAAGTTTTAATGATTTTGAATACATCATCTCATGACAATTCTTATGTATTCCAAACATTATCAAAATTCTCTTAATAACAAATCAGTAATAATGACATAACTTCTTTCGGATGTTTGTTATAAGATGATCCAGTGTCTGAGCATAATTTTTCAAGAATTATTCAATGACATTTCATAATCTTTCAAAATTATGTGCTCAACACTGTCTCACTCTCAATTTTATATTCTTTTTATAACTTGGTATCATTTTTTTGTCAAACATACGTAAATTTGAGGGCGAGCAAGAAGAAAAAGTTCCACATAATTCATGCTGATAATATTTACTCCCCACAGACTTTTCAAGACAAATTTTAATCACTTGGTATTAAAGACTTAGTGAATTAGCATTTAAAATAAGCGGAGAAATGTAATTAAAATGTGATCTAGAAAGTAATAAGTAATCTAAAGACTCAAAGTGCTTTATACTCTTACCCATATGTATGAAACACTTTTGTTTATCGATGCACGTATGAAGGGGGAGTTTTCTAAAAGATGAAACTCTCAAAGTGTCAAACAATTTTGATAATTCTATGAAACACTTTGATTGATTTTCAAGGTTTTATGGTTACGATCTTATACCAAACAACCTATTAATCACGCGATTGAAGTCATAAAGTGGTTAGGTTAGGTATTAGTCCTATGATCCAACCAGAACCGGAGGGATCTACGCAAGGACAATCCATAGTTAGAAATAGCAGTCTTTAGGTATGATTGGAGATGAATGAGAATAAGAGAATAATGCCGACTAAGGATGAGCTAACACTGGAACAATCATAACAAGGTGTTAGTAATGACGTCTTGGCATTAATGGGGTTGAAGAATGAAAAAGAAATGTAAGGATAAAGGGTCTAAAGAAAGAAGCCCTCCATACAACTTAAGGCAAAAACCGGGTCAATACATATGCTATCAGTCTTCACAAAGATGAATTCTAGTATTAAAAAAGACATCATGGACCCAGTGATGCAATGCATAACCCTTCCCAGCCATTCAAGTTTTCTCAACAGATACTTGTCTCATATGTCACAAAGATCAACACAACTTCTATTGACTTTCTCACTCTGAGTTAGTTGATATTGAAAAGGTGGCAGTCTGCTCCAGCCTCCGATCACTAAAACCAAAACACACTAATAGAGTCTAGAGCCAAGAGATCAGTAAATAAATCTAATTAGGACACATTTCATGACAAACACTTGTTGAACACCATTAAGTTCACAAGCTGTTAACAAAGAGTCCTACGTATTATCCTTGTGATTCTGCCAGAACATTTAGAGTGATACTCTTTAGTATTCACAGTGACGAATGGATATCCTTCCAGTGTCAACATTAAAGAGCACTGCGGTAGGTGACTTACGAGATTCTATATGAATCAAACTTCTGATAACTGGATATCAATTTTTGTCTAGTAAATGAATTGACGACTCAATCAGAAAGATAGTAACTATCTAATTCACTCTTATCGTGTTGTCTGCTTTGAGACGTTCTGATAATGAGAACAAGCAAGTACGGTGAATCTAATGCATATGCGTTAGAGGATCTAACACCCTGAGCAGGAAACCCTATCAAGGAGGTTCTTCTAAATTAAACATACCTGATCACAGGTACAGTAGTTATACTGTAAAACGGTCCTCACAGAACCAAAGGTTAATGTAACCGAACTATGACGAATGACAAAGCCATGTTCATCCATATATGCCGTTTATCACTAACATTAAAATGCAGGTACTGACGACGGTGTTACAACCTCTCTCCGGCTGAGTCAGATTCATTACCACATGCTCATACTCAAGCTATAAAGACATACTATAAGCATCAAGATTCAAGATGCAAGAAAGCTAAATTTCAAACAAAGACAAAGACTTTCGCAAGCTTTGATATTCAAGATCTTCTTTAAAGATATCAAGATTATCAAGACAAAGATTGTCAAGGGAGATTGTTAGCAAGCTTTCAAGATGATGCAAAGTATGAGCATGTTGGTTAAGACACAAGATCGCAAGATGGCAAAGACGACAAAGACATACAAGGAAAAGATTTAAATATCTCAGAACCATAGACAAAGTCAAAAGACAATGACAAAGGCTCAAGATGAAAGATCACACAACATGAAGGAACAAGCCTACAACAAGATAAAGATAAATATTAAGACTCAAGATCTTAACAACAATGCAATCTCAAATAGCCCAAGTACGAAGGATTCAAGACCTTGCTTCGAGGGAGATTGTTAGCCTCAAATATCGAGTCAAACATGGAGGCTTCGGTCTTTATATTATTTACATTGTAATAGGCTAGAACGGGAACCGGGGTCGCTCATTTAATGTAATATTGTATATGATGCGGGCTTAAGCCCAAGTAATCCTGAGCCCGACCCAAGAATCGAAACCACACGGCCCATTAAGCCTCTTATAGGCCGGCCTTGTTATGTGGTATACATACTCCTCCCTAGCTTTCTAGGGAGGTTGGTTGCTCATTTTTAAGAAACATTTACACATGGTAATCCTCCACTCTTTTTTTTCTTATTTCTTTGTCTCTCTAACTTCTCTCTACTTTTCTTCTTATTTCTTATCTTTGATTCTTGTAACATGGAAATGAAATGACATAGCAAGGTCCCTTACATATTTTTTCTAGGGTTAATGGAGAAAGATAGCCTATCATTTATATACATTTTTTTAGTTACATATGTAGAAGTTCAATTTATATCCCAACATTAATAAAGTTTGTTAAAGTGTAGGCTAAAGTTTTTGTACTGTATTTTTTTATTTGAATTTTATTTTTAGTTTGATATTGTAAAAGTATCAAATCAATTAACAACTAATTAAGATAGAAAGTTTAGAGAGAGAAAGAAGGGTTGTAGCACTTAGTGAGAGAAAGAAAGGAAAATGTAATATTATGAATAACCAAATGAACAACCAACCCTCTCTAAGGCATGGAGAGGGGAATATATACCTAGCATAGGGCCGGTCAACATAAGGATGACTTATGTTGACCCGGTTAGCTTGGTAAGCTTCCAAATATTATGCTACGAGCTATACTATTACAACTTTGGAAGTGACCGAGTCTTTTCTCGATTCCTAACAATCTCCCCCTAAGGGAGGTCACTCTAATTTACAAAAACTTAAGCACTACATTCGATGAATGTCTTCAATCTTTAGCTCGTAGTCTTGTTATCTTGTTCTTTATCTTGTGAATTGATGTGTCGTTGTGTGGTGTATATTTTATTGTTTCAAGTTTTAAATTTATATTTTGTTGACTAAACCAAAAACAACACTTTAACGGGCAGTGTACCTGATCGGTAGTAGTTTCGTGGTAAGTAGGGTGTCGAACACTTGAAGCGAGGTTAAATCTATCAATTTAATTGATATCTTGGTTATCTAATCTATGTTAATTCTATTCTATTCTAAACCTATGTCAGTCTAAATCCTAATTCTAACGGGAAAAGGGGGTTTTTAGCCTGAGAGACTAGCACGGTTTGGTTGGTGACTACAATCAATTCAAGGCACTTTAACCCACGCAAGCTAATAAACAAAAGATAAAGAGCGATCGAGCCAAATATAAGAAAACTGTATTAACCATTATTAATCATATTAGAATGTTGGTTTGCTTATTAAGTGCAATGATTTCTTCTCTCGAGGCGGCATATCATTCTTAAGACTTAGGCGTTATATCATCCTAAGACCTAGACACATTAATTCTATCACAATTCAAGCGTCCGCATAAAGCATCCTTATTTGCTGATTATAATCTATCTTAGGGATTAAAGCAATGGTGATCTTGTTAAACCCTAGCTCATAGAGACTTTACCCACTTACCGCTTAATGGAAATTTATACACTAGTAGTCCACTTGTCCAACTATCCAATGGAATCAGAATGTTACTTGTTGAATTATCTAGGTCACCTGCTAGTCAACACGATCAATAAACCATTGGCAATATCCAATTAACTAGTTAAGCCCGAAGCGTATCCTAGACATAGACTTAAAAGGACAATATTTGTGATCCTATGATTCTAGATGTATAAATTACTATATGGAGAGCTATCCTAGACTCTAGATCTACTTGGTCCGTGTCACTAGATCCAGTTGAATGATAGGTCGCATACAAAAGCGCGTAAACAAATATAAATTGATAAACATAAACAAGCATTCAACGATAAATCAAGAAATCGAGATAAAGAAATACCAAACATTCAGATCTTCATAATAATGGCTAATACCCGAAGGTATTAGCCTTCAAACATCATAATAAATACAAGAGTAATTATTTATCCAAGGTAAACTAACCGAGTTAACGAATGATACCAAAAACTGAACGATTACTAAAGTATATGGAATTACACGATGTCTCCTATGGAATTGATAACGTTGCTTGACCTCTTCTACTCTTTTTCTCTTCTGAAAATCAACTTTTATGGTTTAGGTATCGAGAATATGATTTAGCACACTTAAAACTCATTTTTGAGTTTTCTATTTATAAGGTCTGGAAGTCGGTTCGATACGGCGTATCCAAGTATTGGATACGGCGTATTAGGGATTTCTTGGAGTAGGGACCACGCTCGATATCTTCCAGAATATTCACATACTATATCTTGAATACGGCGTATTGAGTCTCTCTAGATACGGCGTATTGAGCTTTATTCCTCTGTGGTTTTTGGTGAGTGCAGGCACGGATACCCCGTATCTTCCTTGATGGATACAGCGTATTGGTCTTCAGAATAGTAATCTTCAAAATATCTTTATTTAAGCTCCAGAATGCGCGCCTTTTGCTATCTTTCACCAATTACTCCATAATTACTGCAATTCTTAAATATAAACGATTAAGTAACAATTCTTTGCAATAACTATACAAAATGGGTTAATAACATGGGTTAAATGACGCTATAAAATGGACGTTATTTGATGTCATCAAATATCCCCCCACTTGAATCCTACTTTTCCTCAAGTAGCCTTTAGAAGTATACAAAAATGTACCCCTAAGGATATTTTCTGTTAAAAGCATTTATTCGATCTATTACTAGTACACAACCAAACACCTCACGAAATAGGAAGATGAAAACACTCAAATCACTCAACTAATCTATGTGGTAACATGTAACTAATTCGCTCAATTGCTCAGTCGTGATGAGTATTCTATCATAAGCTTGGCAAGGATACACATCTCCACCACTAAAGCCAAGGAGTAACAAGTTTATAAAGGTAAATATGGGTTTTTGTATGGAAAGGCTTACGGTTGATCATTCTACAATCTTTCACCAGAAGTACCACTCCAATAAGGCAGCTGAAGCACACATACATGGCCGTAACGACAAAATAGACATGTGTGTTCGATCACATCCTCATTCGAATTTAACCAACGGTTAGGATGAAGAATGATATAGGGTAGGAACCTTCTAACTTTCACCAAAAGTCATAAACCAACGAGGCAGCTAAGACATGCATACATGGCCGTAACGACGGAATAGACATGTACGCTCGAACAAGTCCTCATTCGCGTAAAACCAGCGGCTAATCATCAGGTGAGAGGGAAGTAAATTGTTGTTAAATAAAAATCAAGAAACAAATAGATTAAGACTTAAGATACAAGTTGCTAGATACTTTTTCCCGACCGTTACCATGATAAAGACACAATTATTTACAACGTCTTGATCATTGATCAAAATCAACAACTTAAGTTGACGTTCCCGTAACGGTCAACTTCCCAATCATCCTAAAACTTTACATACTCTACAAGGAAAGTGGTGATATCTTCCACTTCGTACAATACTCTACATCGTTGATTTTCTTAGACGTATCAACGAATAATTAATCCTTCGTGTAATTCCTTCGGTAGTTGTGAAACGATTATCTTCAAACTTTCCTTCTCTTTTTTTTGTATTTTTCAATTTTTTCAATTTTTTTTGCTAACTAAACTTCAAATCTCGGTGTAGTTTCACCATCTTCACGATCATAATAATTCTGGATAATTCCTTCGTTAGTTCTTCGTTCTTCGGATTCACCATTAATTGGGATGGTAGTAAAATCACATGAGTTTTGACTACTAATATACATTCCCATTTGCAATGTGCAAATTTCCAACCGCACCAAAGATATAAAATGACACAAGACTCAAGAAATACAAACTTTACACTTTAAGCAACTAGCAAATGTAAATTAAACTTAATCTAACAGGGTAGGTAAAGGTGTAAGGGTGTAACGAAACAAAAAGTTGGTGTAATTCCTAAAGGATTGGCTCTATGGGTTTTTCTAGTGGATCATCACTCTAAAGATGAGAGTGGAAAAGGGTTTAAACTGGAGGTTAACTAACCGGTGTAGTTAGTTAATAAGCAACATGTAAAGGCGATTTGGGTGTAATCCTAAAAAAATTACCAATGTAAACAAGTTACTCCAATTAAATCCATAATAATCATTATTGTGGTCTTGAATAGATATACCAAGCCAAGTTCTAAAGTCTACAACATCACCGACACACTCATATTTTGTGGAATTTGGGTAAACATTTGGAAACGGAAAGGCTAAATTCTCACAATATCTAACAAGGGTTATTGTGTGCGGGTTATGTAACATGTAATTTCACAAAAGTATGCTTGAAATTTTTTTTAAATTCGTGCATAATTTAACGCAATTTTAGTATGAAATTAGGACATGTATACATTCTAATTCCACCCTACTTGAATTTATAACAACGTCCTCGTTGTATATATAAAACATTAAATACGAGAATTTAAAAAGAATTAGAATGGGAAACTCCCCTGATATTCGCTTGGTAGATTCTCCAAGTTGCGTTTATGAGCAAGATTGTGTGCGAGAAAAGCGTCTGAATCCTAGCACGAACAACACACACATAGAATTCCAGAAAATATGCATTCCACCAACTTCGTCGATATTTTCACGAGGTCCTGTATAAAATATAGGAAAAACATGTGCATTCCTATCTTGGTACCTACGGTTAATTTAAACTAAACTAAACAAAATACGGGTCAGTCTGGTTGATACGGCGTATCAGTTTAGTGAATGCGCCGTATTCCAGAACTGACAATAATGTTTTTAAAGTGCAATAAAAAAATAAAGACTGATAACGTCCAGACAATCAATACGCCGTATGGCATGGAGCGGATACGCCGTATTGATGTCTGGGAAAATAGACTCGATAAAATTAAATAACAATCCGTGTTGTCTCCCGGGAAGCACTTTTGTTTACAGTGAAGTCTTTAAGTTAGGCTTGTCTTCAGCTTCTCATCACTCGGCTCTAGTCACCATCCATCCTTCATCCATTATTCAAAAGATTTCTTGGTAAGCTCGGCACGCCTCTTTTCTTGTAATTGTAAGATTTTCATATTCATCTTCTTTTACAGCAACATACTCTTCATCATTATTGAACGAATATTTGATCATCATATATTTCCTTATTTTGCACACCGGTAGCTCATGAACTTCACATAATTCTTTACTCTTATTATCTTCATGATTTATCTCATAAGCATCATCGTAGTTTGTATATATGTTCCATCGTCTCATTTTTTCGTAACGTGACTCATCATCATCTTCTTTGATAAATCCTTTCATGATAGCTTTGTTTCTTAAAGCCTCATCTTTAAGTTCACTATCTTCCAAAGCCTCATACCATTCAAGGTCTTGGTAATGTAGTTGGTTTCCAATAATGTAAGTTCCAGGTAAGTTTCCTCCATTACAGTAATCCTATCATCCATCCTACTTAATGTTGCCATTCCGACATCCGTCGTATTATTTGAAAGGTTTGCTACGAATGTTTGACTGTGCTGGCTTCTGGTACAAACTCCGATGTTAGTCCATGGCTTCTCATCGACCCATGGTATGTCCTTGTTCCATTCATAGATCCAATCATTCTTGTAATCTTCATAGGTCTTGAATCCCTCAATGTCCTTAGTAAGTAAGTCTGGATCAACTTGTAAAAGATAGTTAAATTCTTTGAATGCCTTACACATAGGTGTTTCAAAATTAAATAGATTAGTGTCGATCCTAAAGACTTTAGCAACTTCTTCCATATCATCAGAAGATTCTTTATCTGTAAGCTCAACCTCATCATCTCCTCTGGTCCAGTAAATCCATAATGCTTTCATAGTATAATGATCCATTGTTTTGTAGTTGAAATTTTTTGATCCTAACCATTCAGTAAATGCAACATCAGACGGATCATATCCCATGTCATCATCAGCTTCATGCTCCGAATCACCATCCATATTCGAGTTACATGGGATGTTAGCAACTTCAACTTCATATGTGAATAAATCATTATCCATTCTGCTTAATCGACTGACTTCATTGTTGAAAACCTCAAGTGGTGTATCGCAAGTGAGCAAAACATCTTCGACCTTAACATTCTTAATTTTCTCGAACTCTCCTTTGATAACCTTTGTCATTCTTACTGAAAAATACCCAGAAAATTATCAGTAGAACCAACGAAGAAAGGTATATAAAAAAATTAGGCTTTAAGTTCGAGAATGGAAAAGAATTTTATCAGATGATCGATACGCCGTATCCAATAGAAGTGGATACGCTGTATTAATCAATTGAATGAATACGCTGTATTGGACAGAAAGTTGGATACGCCATCCGATGGAAGTGGATACGCCGTATTTAGCTATCGACCAGAACAGTGTATTAAGAAAAACAATTAAATACGCAAACAATTAAACACAAATATACAAGCAAACAATTGAAGACAAATATACTAAATTTACAGAATATACACTAATCTAAATTACACTAATCCTAAAGGTTAGATCTAATCTAATGTTAAAAACCAAAATATCAAATAAAAATCAAGATTAATTTTCACTCCCCGGCAACGGAGCCAACAACTTGATGTGTCGTTGTGTGGTTTATATTTTATTGTTTCAAGTTTTAAATTTATATTTTGCCGACTAAATAAAAAACAACACTTTAACGGGCAGTGTACCCGATCGGTAGTAGTTTCGTGGTAAGTAAGGTGTCGAACACTTGAAGCGAGGTTAAATCTATCAATTTAATTAATATCTTGGTTATCTAATCTATGTTAATTCTACTCTATTCTAAACCTATGTCAGTTTAAATCCTAATTCTAACGAGAAAAGGGGGTTTTCAGCCTGAGAGACTGGCATGGTTTGGTTGGTGACTACAATCAATTTAAGGCACTTTAACCCACGCAAGCTAATAAACAAAAGATAAAAGAGCGGTCGAGCCAAATATAAAAAAACTGTATTAACCATTATTAATCTGATTAGAATGTTGGTTTGTTTATTAAGTGCAATGATTTCTTCTCTCAAGGTGGCATATCATTCTTAAGACTTAGGCGTTACATCATCCTAAGACCTAGACACATTAATTCTGTCACAATTAAAGCGTCCGCATAAAGCATCCTTATTTGCTGATTATAATTTATCTTAGGGATTAAAGCAATGGTGATCTTGTTAAACCCTAGCTCATAGAGACTTTACCCACTTACCGCTTAATGGTAATTTATACACTAGTAGTCCACTTGTCCAACTATCCAATGGAATTAGAACGTTACTTGTTGAATTATCTAGGTCACCTGCTAGTCAACACGATCAATAAACCATTGGCAATATCCAATTAACTAGTTAAGCCTGAAGCGTATCCTAGACACAGATTTAAAAGGATAATATTTGTGATCCTATTATTCCAGATGTATAAATTACTATATGGAGAGTTATCCCGGACTCTAGATCTACTTGGTCCGTGTCACTAGATCCAGTTGAATGATAGGTCGCATACCAAAGCACGTAAACAAGTATAAATTGATAAACATAAACAAGCATTCAACGATAAATCAAGAAATCAAAATAAACAAATACCAAAAATTCAGATCTTCATAATAATGGCTAATACCAGAAGGTATTATCCTTTAAACGTCATAATAAATACAAGAGTAATTATTTAGCCAATGTAAACTAACCGAGTTAATGAATGATACCAAAAACTGAACGATTACTAAAGTATATGGAATTACACGATGTCTCCTATGGAATTGATAATGTTGCTCGACCTCTTTTGCTCTTTTTCTCCTCTGAAAATCGAATTTGATGGTTTAGGTATTGAGAATATGATTTAGCACACTTAAAACTCGTTTTTGACTTTTCTATTTATAAGGTTTGGAAGTCGGTTCGATACGGCGTATCCAAGGATTGGATAATTTAAGCATAATTTAAGCATTTTAGTTTGAAAAATAAGACAAGTAAACATTCTAATTCCATCCCCCACTTGAATTATACAACGTCCGCATTGTATATATAAAACATTAAATACAGGAATTTAAAAAGAATTAGAATGAGAAACTCCCCTGATAATTGCTCGGTATATTCTCCAAGTTGCGTTTATGAGCTAGATTGTGTGCTAGAAAAGCGTCTGAATCCTAGCACGAACAGCACACACATAGAATTCCAGAAAATGTGCATTCCACCAACTTCGTTGATATTTCTTTCACGAGGTCCTGTATAGAATATAAGAAAAACATGTGAATTCTTATCTTGGTACCTACGGTTAATTTAAACTAAACTAAACAAACTAATTACAGGTTAGTCTGGTGGATACGGCGTATCAGTTTAGTGAATACGCCCTATTCCAGAACTGAAAATAATGTTTTTAGTATTGCAATAAAAATAAAGACTGATAACGTCCAGACAATCAATACGCCGTATGGTATGGAACGGATACGCCGTATTGATGTATGGGAAGACGGACTTGATAAAATTAAATAACAATCCGGGTTGTCTCCCAGGAAGCACTTTTGTTTACAGCGAAGTCTTTAAGTTAGACTTTTCTTCAGCTTTTCTTCTACTCAGCTCTAGTCACAATCCATCCTTCGTCCATTATCCGAAAGATTTCTTGGTAAGCTCGGCCTTCCTCTTTTCTTGTAATAATAAGATCATCGTATTCGTCTTCTTTTACAGCAACATACTCTTCATCATTATTGAACGAATATTTGATCATCGTATATCTCCTTACATTGCATACCGACAGCTCATGAACTTCACATAATTCTTCTCTCTCATTATCTTCATGATCAATCTGATAAGCATCATCATAGTTTGTATATATGTTCCATCGTCTCTCATGTTCGTAATGTGACTCATCATCATCTTCATTGATAAATCCTTCAATGATAGCTTTGTTTCTTAAAGCCTCATATTTAAGTTCACTATCTTCCAATGCCTCATACCATTCAAGGTCTTGGTAATGGAGTGAGTTTCCAATAAGGTAGGCACTGGGCAAATTTCCTCTATTACAATAACCATCATCTTTCCAACTACAGTTTGGCCATTCCAAACATCCAGTCTTATAATTGAAAGGCTTGCACGTATGTTTGACTAATGTTGGCTCTTCCCATATTCCTTTATCAAGCCATGGCTTGTCGTACACCCATGGTACATCTTTATCCCATTCATAGATCCAATCATTCTTATAATCTTCATAGGTTTTGAATCCTACAATGTTCTTAGTAAGTAAGTCTGGATCGATTTGCAAAAGATAGTTAAATTATTTGAATGCCTTGCACATAGGCGTTTCAAAATCAAATAAATTAGTGTCGATCCTAAAGACTTCAACAACTTCATCCATATCATCAGAAGACTCTTCATCAGTGAGCTCAACCTCATCATCTCCTTTGATTTAGTAAATCCATAATGCTTTCATAGTATAATGATCCATTATCTTGTAGTTAAAATTTTTTGATCATAACCATTTAGTAAATGCAACATCAGACGGATCATATCCCTTATCATCATCAGCTTCTTGTTCTGAATCATCATCCATTTTTGATTCACATAGGATGTTAGCAATTTGAACTTCATATGTGAATAAATCATCATCCATTCCGTTTAATCGACCGACTTCATTGTTGAAAACTTCAAGTGGTGCATCGCAAGTGAGCGGAACATCTTCGACCTTAACATTCTTAATTTTCTCGAACTCTCCTTTGATAACCTTTGTCATTCTTACTGAAAAATACCTAGAAAATTATCAGTAGAACTAGTGAGAGAAAGGTATTTATAAAAAAAATGGGTTTTAAGTTATAGAATGGAAAAGAACTTTATCAGACGATTGATATGCCGTATTCAATAGAAGCGAATACGACGTATTGATTAGTTGAATGGATATGTTGTATTGGACAGAAAATTGGATATGCCATATCCGATGGAAGTGGATACGACGTATTCAGCTATCAACCAGAACAATGTATTAAGAAAACAATTTAAATACGCAAACAATTAAACAAACAAATATACAAGCAAACAATTAAAAACAAATATACAAAATTTACAGAATATACAAGAATATATACAGTAATCTAAATTACACTACTCCTAAGGGTTAGATCTAATCTAATGTTAAAAACCAAAATATCAATTAAAAATCAAGATTAATTTTCACTCCCCGGTAACGGTGCCAAAAACTTAATGTATCGTTGTGTGATGTATATTTTATTGATTCAAGTTTTAAATTTATATATTGCCGACTAAACCAAAAACAACACTTTAACGGACAGTGTACCCGATGGGTAGTAGTTTCGTGGTAAGTATGGTGTCAAACACTTGAAGCGAGGTTAAATCTATCAATTTAATTAATATCTTGGTTATCTAATCTATGTTAATTTTATCCTATTCTAAACGTATGTCAGTCCTAATCCTAATTCTAACAGGAAAAGAGGGTTTTCAGCCTAAGAGACTGGCACGGTTTGGTTGGTGACTACAATCAATTTAAAGCCCTTTAACCCACACACGCAAATTAACAAAAGATAAAAGAGCGGTCAAGCCAAATATAAGAAAAAATTAATAACATTTATTAATCGGATTAGAAAGTTGGTTTGTTTATTAAGTGCAATGATTTCTTTTCTCGAGGCGGTATACCATTCATAAGACTTAGGTGTTACATCATCCTAAGACCTAGACACATTAATTCTGTTACAATTAAAGCATTCGCATAAAGCATCCTTATTCGCCGATTGTAATCTATCTTAGGGATTAAAGCAATAGTGATCTTGTTAAACCCTAGCTCATAGAGACTTTACCCACTTACCGCTTAATGTTTTTTTATACAATAGTAGTCCACTTCTCTAACTATCCAATAGAATCAGAACGTTATTTGTTGAATTATCTAAGTTCATGGTCTAGTCAACATGATCAATAAACCATTGGCAATATCCAATTGACTAGTTAAGTCCGAAGCGTATCCTAAACAACAGATTATAGCAAGGACAAATATTTGTGGATCCACCTATGGTCTAGATGAATAAATCCACTATAATGACGAGCTATCCCATACGTCTATAAACTTGGATCCGTATCACTAGATCCAATTGAATGATAAGTCGCATACAAAAGCACGAAACAAGTATAAAATTGATAAACATAAACAAGCGTTCAACGATAAATCAAGAATCAAGATAAACACATACCAGAACATTCAGATCTTCCCTAATAATGGCTAATACCCTGAAGGTAATTAGCCTTCAACGTCTTAATCAATTACATAAGCAATTATTAGCCCAAGGTAAACTAACTGATTTTAACTGAAGATACCAAAAACTGAACGATTACTAAAGTATATAGAATTACACGTTGTCTCCTATGGAATTGATAGCGTTGCTCGACCCCTTCTGCTCTTTTTCTCCTCTAAAAATCGACTTTTATGGTTTAGGTATCGAGAATATGATTTAGCACATCTAAAACTCGTTTTTAAGTTTTGTATTTATATGGTCTGGAATTCGGTTCGATACGGCGTATCCAAGGGGTTGGATACGGCGTATTGGGGGTTTCTTAGAGTAGGGACCACGTTTCATATCTTCTAGAATATTCACATACTATATCTTGAATACGGCGTATTGAGTTTCTCTGGATACGGCGTATTGAGCTTGTTTCCTTTGTGGTCTTTGGTGAGTGCATGCACAGATACGCCGTATCTTCCTTAATGGATACGGCGTATTGTTTGTTAGAATCATTAATCTTTAAAATATCTTCGTTTAAGCTCCAGAATGCGCGCTTTTTGCTAATATTCACCAAGTACTCCATAATTACTACAATTCTTAAATATAAATAATTAAGTAACAATTCTTTGCAATAACTATACAAAATGGGTTAATAACATGAGATAAATGATGCTATAAAATAGACGTTATTTGATGTCATCAAATATCCCCCCACTTGAATCCTACTTGTCCTCAAGTAGCCTTTAGAAGTTTATAAAAATGTATCCCTAAGGATATTTTCCGTTAAAGCATTTATTTGATCTATTACAAGTACACAACCAAACACCTCACGAAATAGGAAGATGAAAACACTCAAATCACTCAACTAATCTATGTGGTAACATGTAACTAATTCGCTCAATTGCTCGGTCGTGACGAGTATTCTATCATAAGCTTGGCAAGGATACACATCTCCACCACTAAAGCCAAGGAGTAACAAGTTTATAAAGGTAAATATGGGTTTTTGTATGGAAAGGCTTACGGTTGATCATTCTACAATCTTTCACCAGAAGTACCACTCCAACAAGGCAGCTGAAGCACACATACATGGTCGTAACGACGGAATAGACATGAGTGTTCGATCACATCCGTACTGCTCACATCCCAACCACCATCGAATAAGCTAAAGAGCATGAATAGGAAGAGAAAAATATTGTGTTGGATATCTCTACATTCCCAAAATTAATAACCAAACAAGCAACTTAGACATTCATACAAGGCCGTATAACTGACGGAGATAGACATGCACAGCTCCGATCACCTCCTCATTACGCGTAAAACCAGTTAATGAATAGAAAAGAGAATTAAATTGTTTTTTAAATAAAATTACGAACAAAAGATTAAGTCTAAAATACAAGTAGCAAGACACTTTTTCCCAACTCGTTTACCATGATAAAGACACAACTATTAACAATGTCTTGATCACAGATAACAAGACAACAAAACCTAGCCGGCGATCATAACGTCACTTCCCAAACAATCCATACTTTACATACTTTACAAGGCAAGTGGCGATATCTTCCACTTTATACAATACTTTACATCGTCGATTTGTATCAACGAATAATCTAAATCCATTGAGAATTCCTTACGTTTATTTTGCGAACAGATAATCTCCAAACTTTCCTTCTCTTTTTCGTTGCAATTTTTCTAATTTTTTCGATTTTTTTTCATAACACTATACTACGAAACTCGGTGTAGTTTCACCATCTTCACGATCATAATAATTTCGGATAATTCCTTCACCGTAAACTTCATCTTTTACGACGTAACATTAATTACGATGGTAGTAAAAATACATGAGTTTTGACTATAATATACATTCACATTTGCAATGTGCAAATTTCTTCCAACTGTACCAAAATAGACACAAGACTCGGGAAATACAAACTTTACACTTTAAGCAACTAGCAACTGTAAAATAAACTTAATCTAACAGGGTAGGCTAAGGTGTAAAGGTGTAACGAAACAAATCATTGGTGTAGTTCCTAACGGATAGGCTCTACGAGTTGCTAAGGATGGTTCTTACTCTAAAAATAGAGTAAACAAATGGTTTATACGTGGGTAACTAACCAGTAGTAAGTTAGTTAATAAGAAATATGTAAAGGCATTTTTGGTGATAATTCCTAAAATTTTACCAATTTAAACAAGTATACTACCTCCATCTAAATCCATAGTACCAACATTATTGCGGTCTCTCATAGATTAAACCAAAGCCAAGTTCTCAAGTCAACAACATCACCGGCACAACACTCATATTTTTTTGGATTTGGGTAAACATTTGGAAAACGGATAAGGTTAAATTCTCATAATATCTAACAAGGTTTTTTGTGTTAGGTTTATGATTACTTAATTTACAAAAGTATCTTGAAATTATTTAAATTTGAGCATAATGAAAAGCATTTATGTGAAAAATAGGAACAATAAACATTCTAATTCCATCCCCCCACTTGACTTATACAACGCCTCGTTGTATATAAAAACATAAAATCGGGAATTAAAAAGAATTAGAAAGAGAAACTCCCCTTATATTTTGCTCGGTAGATTCTCCATGTACCAAATTGAGCAAGAATGTGTGTTGAACAGTCCCGCCTTAAAAGTTCAAGACACGAAACTTCAAGATCTCCATATTTTTTAAATTCGTCACCAATAACATCAATAATTCTTTCAACGGGTCCTATATAAAATATAGGAACAAACATGTATTCCTATCTTGGTACATATGGTTAATTTAACTAAAAATAAAACAAACTAAATACGGTTCATATTGGTGGAATATGTGCGTATCAATCGTGCATGAATACTTCGAATGTGACAAATAGCACTGACAATATGTTTATAAATTGCATAAAAAAATAAAGACCTGATAACGTCCAAAAACAATCAATACACCGAATGTAAGGAGCGGATACGTTCGTATTGATGTCTGGGAAGACAGACTCGATAAAATTAAATAACATTCCGGGTTGTCTCCCGGGAAGCACTTTTGTTTACAGCAGCGAAATGTCCCTTTAAGTTAGACTTTTCATCAGGCATCTTTTTATTCATTCCCTCTCATTGCACGCTAACCGTGTCCCATGTGAGCCATTCTTCATCATTTTCGCATTCTCGAATGATAATCGTCCTAATTTAATACTCCTTTGTAGAACCCCTTAATCATTTGGTACGAAAGGTGAGATTCCATTAATCTATCCTCTTCACTTACCTCAGTAAATGATTGGGGTATCTTTTCTGCAATGCTCATTTAGATTGTTTTTAAACCGTCGGATGTGAACGCATCATTGGTAATTTACTTCATCATTAACCATTGTAAATGGTAATCTTCCTACAAACCATTTTGCATAAATCCTAACCTTCTCTCATAAAAAACGTTCGCCAAAAATAGACATCCGCCATTCCTTCATCACGAAAATCATCCAAAATTTTCAAAAACTGCAAAATTCCTATATACAACATAAAAGTTCCAACAAAAATAGGCACATTCAATTAAAGCTCCTATAACGTTATTCCTTTGTACACCATCTTATCTTCATATATAAATTATGGGAAACTTTTTGTACATCACAATGACATACAATAATGGGAAAAAGTTAACAGCGCATAAATTCAAATACCTATCATTCAAAAAAAACTTAAGTTGTGAGCGCAATCTATATGGATCTTCTTATCATAGTCATAATAACTAGGGTAATCATCAATTCCAGCATTAAGTTTATCATCCCTAGTTTTAAATTCCTCAATTACCTCACCTTTTTCAATGGTGGGCATTAAATCATTACCTTGATTTCTCATAAGCTCAAATGGTTCATTTAATCATTTTAGTTTTTATGTAAATCCTCAAGAAAGGGTCCTAATGAACTAATTAACACCACAGTCTCTTCAATTTTCTCCTACTCAATACATTCTTCATCCGTGTTCTCCACGTCGTCTCTCTCTTTATGTTCCGGACACGTATCCAGCCATAAGCTAGCCATCTAAATCCAAGTTCCTTCTACTCGGACAAACTTAGCATGTAGACCCTCTTAATTAAACTGCTAGCAGGTTTAACACTTATGAAAATAATCCTTTCTTCCCCGACCCTTAAAGTAATCTTTCTTTTGAAAACATAAATCTTAGCACGGGCGGTAGACAAAAATGGTCTTCCGAGAATCAAGGGCACTTTGATATCCTCGGGCATATCTAGAATTATAAAGTCTACTAGGAAAACAAATTTACCAATACTTACTAAGCACGTTTTCAGCTATTCTTTTGGAAATTCACAGTCCTAGTCCTGTTAATTCAACTGTCAACTTAGTATGAGCTAATTCGCCTAATCCTAAGTTAAGGGTAATTCAATAGAGGCATACACAAACAGCAAGCTCCTACCTAAGTACAACAAGGGCATTATCGCAGCAAACCAATATTAATAAAGCAAGGTAAAAGTACAACTTCATGGTCTTTCTCCTTTTGGAGTATGGATTGTTAAGCTTCATAGCATCATGACGAGAATTGTGGTCCATATGATCCCTTCTTTTCTTCATTGTAGTAACCAATTTTAAAAGACTTGAAACGGAATCAACGTTTGTCTTTGTCTCGTACATGAGTGTACGATTCTGTCCAGTGGATACAGCGTATTAGGAGGATCCAATACGGTGTATCGGGCATGAATCAGCTTTAATAGTAGTTGAAATCAACTTGACTTGATCTATCAGGTTTGCTTCGGTGGAGCTAGGTAGACTTCCAAATACTCTTTCCTGTAGTACCTTGCTCATTTGCCTGATTTGGATTTCCAAAGTTTTAATAGATGCTCCTTGGTTACGAATGTCCGAACTGTCAAAGCTCGTTTTTTCTTTAATCAAATTGGAGATTTTCTTCGTGCTCTTGTCGATTCACTCATAAACTTGATCAGGGTTATCGTTCCATAGATTTCCTACGTACTAGGGAATGAAGGATTTAAATTGTTCCTATTGATAGAATCCCGGAGCAGCGTGCTCAATAATATCCCCTCCCTTGAAAAGGTCCCACCAAATTGCTTTAGTAAGCTTCTTCGTGGTTTTCGATCTTCTTCTTTTAGTGCAAATCTTTGGTGTAGAAGGGTCCCTAGCAATGTTTCGCATCCAACTTGAGCAACATAGACTTTTTCATTCACTTTCTTGATCTCTCTTCCAAGATTGTTGAGTTGTGCTTGTATAGTTGCCAATCCTTTAGAAGTTTCAGTACTTCTTGACCTAGATGTTTCCATGTCCATTTCTGAGAGTATTCCACCATTTCTTGGATGGCTAACCTTCAATTCAGCATCATCCTTTGATGGTAAATGCACCTCTTAATCAAGAATCTGTCGATTTGTGATTTCCCATCCATTATAGAACAAGATTACCTCCTGCATCTCCGTTAAAGTGTTGAACACTTCATCAATAGTTTTTTAAATCGCCCCATGCTTGGTAAAGGTTTTTCACATACTGGTTTCTTGGCCTGAAATGATTGTATGATTCCTCACATCTTCTTTGCAGGTTCGAGCAGGAGGCAAATATTGTTCATAAAAATTTTTTTAAAGACCACCCAAGTGTAATCGAACAGTTGGTTCGTTTCTTAAAGCCAACTGCTGTACGGCTCCAATTAAGACAAAATTGAATTCTCTAAGCATCACGTTGGACTATATAAATATTGGGAAGGTGGAATAGCTCGACGAACACAAGAACTTTCTCAATGTTCCCGTTCGCATCCATCATGATCCAAACTGCTGAGGTGTAGTACTAGTCCTTAAGAAAATTGTCCCTATCAGTTCAAATTATCCATGTCTTCAATTTTGGGCCGTATCAACCCCGATCCATTAGTCAGCTCGGTCTTGCTCATAGTATTCTCCATATTTTCCGCCATTGTTCCTAAACTTCTTCCTCCGAGTATTCTGGTCAGAAAATGAATTGAAAACAGGCATTCTCAATTCATCAGACTTTAGTGTCCTAGAATTGTCTCCGAGATGATCAAATTCCGTTCAGTTCTTTGTAAGGTGTGAAAAGTTCGTTGTTTGAATCTCCTTGTCATGCACATACCTGAAACAAGGGATAGAAACAATCAGTAGGATAGTCTCTTTAGGATAGAAAATTTTTAGCTACGGAAAGAAAATAGAAAAAAATAAGGAATACTGATTCTGTTTCATTGATCGATAAGCCGTATTCATAGAAGTGAATACCCGTATTAAATGATTGGGAATGATAACGTTGTATTGTGACATAAAGGTTGGATACGCCGTATCCCAATAGAAGTGATACGATAGTATTCGAGTTAATCAACCAGAACAGTGTATTATGAAAACAATTAAATTAAACACACAAATTTACAAGCAAACAATTAAACTAACAAGTATACAAAATATACAAAATATACAAGAATAATATCACACTAATCTAATTTGCACAACTCCTAAGGGTTAGATCTAATGTTAAAAACCAAAACATAAAATAAAAATCAAGATTAATTTTCACTCCCGCAACGGCGCCAAAAACTTGATGTGTCGTTGTGTGGTGTTTATTTATGAAAGTTCAAGTTTTAAATTTATATTTTGCCGACTTAACCAAAAACAACACTTAACGGCAGTGTACCCTCGTGGTAGATTCATGTAAGTAGGGTTCGAACCCATGAAGCAAGGTAAAATCCTCTCAATTTCATATATTTTGGTTTCTAATCTAAGGCAATTCTAAACTTAAGTCAAACCTATGCTAATCCTATTTTAGTGGTCTAATCCCTATATTCTAACACCTAGAGACTGGCATAGGTTTGGTTTGACTACAATCAATACAAGACACTTTAACCCCATATAAGCAAATTAAGCAGAAGAAAAGACGGTCAATGCTTATGATAGAAAATTGTATTAGCCATCATTAATCCGATTAGAAGTTGGTTTGTTTATTCAGTGCAATGATTACTTATCTTGAAGAGGCATATCATTCTTAGACTTAGGCGGGACTTCATCCTAAGACCTAGACACATTAATTTATGCACACTAAAAGCATCTCTCATAAAACAATCCTATTTGCTGATTATAATCTATCTCTTCGGGATTAAAGCATGGTGATCTGTTAAACCCTAGCTCATAGAGACTTTTATTTATCCACTTACTGCTTAATTGCAATTTATCTCAACCAGTCCACTTGTCAACTATCCAATAGATCAGAACATTAATTTGTATGAATATATAGAATTCACCTACTAGTCAACATTTCAAAAACCAAAAGGCAAATTACCGTAACTAGTTAACCAGAGCGGTATCCTTAGCACGATTTTAGAAGGACAATACTTGTGATCCTATGATTCAGCTATCCCGGCATCTAGATTGCTTGGTCCATATCACTAGATCCAGTTAAATGATAGGTCGCATACAAAAGCACGTAAACAAGTAAAATTATAGAAAAACATAAACATCAGACAACGATAAGATTAGTCAATCGAGATATAAACAAAACCAAACATTCAGATCTTATAAATAATGGCTAATACCCAAAGGTATTAGCCTTCAAACATCATAATTAATATAAGAGTTATTGTTTTAGCCAAGGTAAACTAACCGAGTTAACGAATGATACCAAAAACTGAACGATTACAAAAGTATAAGAAATTAACACAGTTGCTTCTATGGAATGGAATGCATGCAAGACCTCTTGTTGCTCTTTTTCCTCCTACTAAAAATCGACTTTTGTGGTTTAGGTTTACGAGAATATATTTAAGCACACTAAACATAAAACACAAATTATGAGTTTCTATTATATTTGTCTGGAAGCAGTTCGAACTGCGTAACTAAGGTTTGGATACGACTATTGGAGTTTCTTCGATAGTGGACATACGTTGATAACTCCAAATCTTCACATAACAATCAGCTTTATACTTGCGAATGAGCTTTTTGGATACGAAGGAAAGCGTATTTAGCTAGTTTAACTTTGTGATCTTTGGTGAGTGCAGGCACGATACGCCGATCTTTCCTAGGGGGGTGGGTGGATGATACGGCGTAATTGGTTGTCCAAGAATCATTTAATCATTAAATATCTTCGTTTAAGCTCAAATGCGCTGCAATTAGCTAATATCAACAAGTACTTCCTAATTACTAAATTTACTGCAATTCTCAAATATAAATGATTAAGTAACAATTCTTACAATAATTATAACAAAAAAGGATTAAATACATGGGATAAAATGATGCTAAAGAACAGAACCGTTATTTGATGTTCATCAAGCCCAAACTTACACATACTTTCATAAAATCAATTCTTATTCCATTTCCATTTCCACAAATACGAGTTCTTGATCAGTCAAATAGTTTTAATTCATTGTTTCGTAGTTTGGTAGCATCTAGGAAGTTAGTTGCAATTCTATTATGATTTTTTTGTTCAGTCTTGAAAGTTGTTAAAATTTAGTTGCAAAGGATGCCGTCAAACAAGATCTACTACTGGTCCTATGATTAGGGTAGAAGAATCTTTGAGGTAATCAATTGCAAACATTAATGAGAGAAAAATGGAAAATCTAATGCTATAATGAGTATCGCTGTTTGGCTCGCAACTTACAAACTTAATCAATAAACTGGGTGTATGTGTTGTGTTCTATTGTAGTGGTATAGATGGTTAGGCCACAATCTGAGCCCAAAGGGGTAAGCAGTATCAGGAGTCCACCAATATTGCTTAACCAAGAATGGGGTGAGGATTTGAGGGGATGGTTGTTTTAAAGTGAGAAATTCTTTAAGGTGGACACTGTGCATAATGACATAAGGTAAAAAAAACTCATATCAAATCATCTTAATGATTGGCATTAATGTGGCATAGACAATTTTTTGATTTAAATGGGAATCAAGTGTGCTTGGCCATTGTAGCACAAAGCCTATTTACATAGTTTAGTATTGCTTATGAAGACCCATTGGGTGAAAATTAAAGAAGTTAAGCAAACTGATCTGTGCAAGATTACATAGATGCTTTTGAAAAATTGTTGTTTAGTATTGAATACATATGGAAACAAACATGAGTTTCTTTATGGCTGGGTTACAACATGAAGATTGAATTTTTGTGAGGATGTATAAGCCTAGAAACTCTAACAGAATTGGTAAGTCTTAAGCAATAGAAAGAGGCTAGAGACAATGAGTGGCTAAACATAAAGCAAAAAAAATGCCAAATAACAACCCCAAGGTTTTTAAACAATAATGCCATAACTAGACCAAAACCTTTAGCATTACTAGCTCCTAATGCAAATTAGAGAAATAAAGCTTCTACTTCTCAAAATGGGCCAACTAGGAAGCAATTGACCCAAAAAGAATTGGAGGAAAAGAGGGCAAAGGGTTTGTATCTTTATTGTGACCAAAAGTATGCTCCTGGTCACAAGTGCAGTGGTCAAGTGTATTGTTTGGAGGTAATAGTGGATGTACTACTGAGTCGGGGGAAGAGGTTCATGAGGAGTGTTGGGATGTAGTCTAATCCATTAGGAACCATTCCAGTAACTACTATGGAAATGAGTCCACAATATCTTTGCATGCAATAAACTAGGGTACCAACTACAAGACAATAGATTCCATGGGTTGGGTTAGGAAACATGAACTTCACATTTTGATTGATACAGGTAGTACTCATAATTTCTTGGATGTGACTAATGCTAAAAACATTAGATGTCACATTAAGAAAACTTGCCCTATGGAAGTAGCTATAGCAGGAGGAAAAAGTCTCATTAGCAATACTATGTGTAGCAACTTCACATGAAGTTTAACAAGGAGAGAAAATTATTAAAATGAGGGAAATTAATATAGGAATTTTTTAAATTTGTTTTTTTAGGTGCTAGGGACCACATCAGTCATGTTATTACCATTGGGTGGTTGTGAAATGGTTTTGGGAATGGAGTGGCTTTCTACTTTGGGGGACATTAGTTGTAATTTCAAAGATCTAAGGATGAGTTTTAGATATAACAACAAGGTACCGCACTCTAAGAGGTACACAGAAGCAAACTCTTTAATGGATGAGGAAAACAAGGTGGTAAAATGTTTTGGAATCAAACTTTTGTGCATATGCTAGCTCATGTAATGTCATATGTATCCAACAACCTTGTATGGTACATACCAGTCTTGAGGGAATTCATTCATGTCTAATCTAAATCCAATACTCCAAGAGTTTGAAGATGTTTTTGCAGTACCTACTGGTTTGCCTCCAAACATAAGCCATGATTATAGAATTCCATTGAAGGAGGGTACACAACCAGTTAACATCAGACCTTACAAGCATCCACCCATACAAAAAGATGCTATATAGATTATGGTCAAGGAATTGATGGATTTAGGGGTTATAAGGCATAGTCAGAGTTCATTCTCCTCTCTAATTGTTATGGTGAAAAAGAATGATGGAACATGGAGGATGTGCATTGACTACAAGCAGTTGAATAAGAACACAATCAAAGATAAGTTTCTTATACCTTTGATTAAGGAATTAATTGATGAGTTACATGGTTCTGTGATCTTCTCAAAATTAGACCTTAGATCAGGGTACCATCAAATAAGGATGTGGGAAAATGACATTGAGAAAACAACTTTTAAAACTCATAAATGGCATTATGAGTTCTTGGTAATGCCCTTTGGTCTCACTAATGCCCCTTCTACATTTCAATCTCTTATGAATGAAGTGTTTAGACCTTTTTTGAGAAAGTTTACTCTAGTTTTCTTTGATGACATCCTGATATACAGTCGTACCAAAGAGATACATATGGAGCATTTGAGAATCATTTTTGCAAACAATAAGAGACAACAAATTGTTTGCTAAAAAGACAAGTGCACTTTTAAGGTCAATAAGGTAGAATATTTGGGACATATTATCAGTGATAAAGGAGTAGCCACATATCCATCTAAAGTTTTGGCTATGAAGGAATGGCTACAACCTCATAATTTGAAGCAATTGAGGGGGTTCTTGGGTCTAACTGGATATTATAGAAGATTTGTTAAAAGTTATGCCATCATTAGTCACCCACTTACTGCATTACTAAAGAAGAATGCCTTTAAATGGAGTATAGCAGCTCAACAAGCCTTTGAAACACTCAAGCTAGCCATGTCCCAAGCACCAGTTTTGAAGTTGCCAAACTTTAATGAACCTTTTATTGTGGAGACAGATGCATCTGGCATTGGCATTGGAGCTATTCTGCAACAAGGGGGCCATCCCATTGCTTATATGAGTAAGGCTTTAGCACCAAAACATCACATCTTGTCTACTTATGAGAAGGAATTCCTAGTAGTAATTCAGGCATTAGAAAAATGGAGGGGCTACTTATTGGATAGACATTTTGTTATCAAAACTGACCACTTCAGTCTCAGGTACTTGATGGACCAAAGATTTACTACTCCAACACAGAGGAAATGGCTTCCAAAGTTAATGGGGTATGACTATGAGATTATATATAAAAGGGGTAATGAAATGTACTAGCTGATGCTTTATCAAAAATTCCAAACACTAGTAAATTGTTACAGTTGACTTGTAGTACAGTTTCTAGTGAACTATATGCAAGAATCAAGGAAGAGTAGACTAAAGATAAGGAATTACAAGCCATAATATCCAAGTTACAGCAAGGTAGTGCCTCTGCCAAACACTACTCTTGGACTGCAAATCAGTTACTTAGGAAAGGGAAATTGGTGATTGGCAAAGATAATGATCTCAGAAAAGCTTTACTAAGACATTTCCATAGTGAAGGCCAAGGAGGACACTCAGGTGTACAAGCTACTTTGAAGAGAATTGTTGCTTATGTCTATTGGAAAAATGAGGTAAGTACATTTTGTATAGGTCCTTGTGGTTTTGGTCCGATTTCACTTTTGTCCAAAATTCAAAAAAGTTTGGTTTGGTCCAAAACACATATATCGTTCCACTTTTAGTCCATTTCTTTAATCCCGTCAGTATTGAACCCCCCCCCCCCCCCCTTTTTTTTTTTGTTTGACTGATAATTGAAAGAGGGCATTTTTGTCTTTTTCGTTATGTTTTAAATTAAGAATAACAAATGTGGGACCTATCAACTCATTATTATTTTTTTCCTTTTATCCTTTTTTTTCAATTCTTTTCATCAAATCTACTCCATACTGTCATTTTATCTATTTCTTTCCAAAAAAAAATCCTAAACACAACAACTTCCACCACTCCACTTTTCCAGCACACCTCCACCAATGACGACCACCCACCATCTCCGCAATACCACCTACCATCTTACCCGCAACCCACGCTCAACGCACTTCACCACCGCTTCCTAACACTAACCTTTGTTACCTTACAACGCACCAAACAATAACTCAACATCAATAATATATCTATACTAACAAAACAAAACACAACACCGACCGTCCAACCGCTGCCACCATATTGTCATACCCATCACAAACCCCACTGCCAGAAACAACATACATGCCAGCGAACCCCCCCATCCCACCGCCACTTACCTCACCACTGCCACCATAAAACTAACACCTTTTAACATCTACATACCACCGCCTCGCCCCCGCCCCCCCCCCCCCCCCCCCCCCCCCCCCCCCCCTCTACTTTCTACATTACACCCGACATCAAACTCCAACCCACCAACACTACCCCTTTCAACAATTCCCCTCAATTTAAACTAAATCAACAACCCCCAAAATCTAAAACCATAACCCTAAAATTAATCACAAATCAAAAAAATAACTTATTATATAAACAAAACCATAACACCACTGCCTCCGTCGACTACATTCGTAGGTTTTATGTATGCTTTTGGGTCTTGACTGAAACAATCTACAAAGATTATTTAAATGCTTGTGTGAAGTGGGTTTTAAAGTCTTTAATTAGTTTGATGAAGATGAATGTGTTTCAGATACCGATCCACTTTCTTTGGATGTTGAAAATGAATAAAAGGGTTAAGGATTGTATAAGAGAAAGCTGGATGTTAATGTTGTGATTGTAATACTGGTGATGATGTTGATTCACAGTTTATATATGTATTAGTATTAACATTAATAAGAATAATTTATTTAATAATAGTAGTAATAATAATAATAATGAGGAGGGCAGTATGCTAACTTCACAACATGAGAATGAGGGTATTTTAGTCATTTTATACCGTCACACAAGTCAAACTGACAGTTTAACAAAAATGGATGAAAGGGAACAAATCTATGTAGTGTTTTGGACCAAAGACCAATTTTTTTTTTAATTTTGATCAAAATGTGAAATCAGGACCTAAACCCCAAGGACTAAAAAAGTTACTTAACTCTAGAAAAAATGAGGAAAGGAAGTCTAAATGATTGTGAGGAAACTCAATGTTTGTCAAATTTTATTAACCCTATTTGTGTTCCTATCTAGATTGCTACAAACCCCTCCCTATCCAATCAAATTTCTGAAATTTTAATGGATTTTTTGTGGACAGTTTTGCCTATGTCCAAGTGGGAATAACACTCATCATGGTGGTAGTGGATAGACTATCAAAATGGGTCAATTTATACCACTGTCACAAATCCTTGAACTGTCGATTACAGTCAACTCAACTTTCCTATACAACAATTTTAAAGGGTCATAGGTCTACAAAGGTAATTTGTTAGTGACAAAGATACAGTTTCCTAAGTAGATTTGGATGGAGTTTTGTTCCACAAACTACAGTTAGTCTGCACATGATTCAGCATATCACCCACATACTGATGGACAAGCTGAGGTAGATTATATAAGTAGTGTGAATGCAAGTCTAATGTGTATGTTTGTATAAACAAAGGAGTGGGCTAATTGGATTGCAGCTATGATCGTCTTAGACCCATATCGCGACAAAATTAAACGAATATCCTTAATAAACTGTACTAGTGGACGAAAACAAAACTCGCAAATATTATTTGGACAATTCAGACGAGAGGCAAAAACCAAGAAAGAACTTAGGCAAACATAGACAATTGAAACGCAAAAATAATGACATACCACCAAAGTTATCAATATGAAAACCCCCCAAATCGCCACAAATATACGCACAATAAAGATAACATATGCTGAAAAATTGTACAAATACATACTTACCACCACTGCTATCAATAAATACCCATCTTTACAAAAAGTTGAGTTACCTTTGTGCCATTTGCCCTAAATATAATAGTTATTACATTAACGTGGGACGAAGTGGATTACTCGCTCCGTCGCGGGGCAACGAGGGACTAACGCTGCAACACGGACCGATAACCTCAAGGGCAATTTTTAGTAAATTTGCAAAAAAATAAAAATATAACTTAACGACCGACTAAAGACTATTTTCGAAAAGTGTTAAAAAAAACTTACGTATGTTACTTCACAGCCATTATGAACGGAGGGGTTATTTTGTAGTTTCTTTTAAGTGAGGGTACTTTTTTGTAATTTGACGACATAGTGCTATGGTTATTTCGATAATACCCGAATGGCTATTTCGTAAATAACTCACCAGGTTGCGAAGTGGTTTTCTGTCTAAGTAGGCGGTATCGGTCCAGGTAAACGGGACGAGATTGTGTGATGGTGGTTCCTCCGATCGGGTCGACCCGTTGGCTTTGCGGTGAGCATCCTGGTAATTGAATATATGTATTTATATGTGTTAAACTAGTACAAAATTCTTTCTTTTTGGGAAAAAGTCATATTTTAATGTTACCTTAATTTGTAAATCCAAATCGTAAATTGTTCTCATTTTGGTAAAATCCATGTTTTATGGTTACTTATTGGGTAAAAGTTGTAGAAATATTACCCAACACAAACAGTAAAAACCGATTCAAAACACCAATTTATGTTCTTTACACATAAAATTAGTCCATTATTGTTCTGGACACAAGTTTTGCTTTAACATTACTCCTAAAATTTATCGTCTTTACACAGTAATGCCAAAACTGGTTTTTACCGTGTATTCAAAACTGACATGTTAGTTTTCTAGCCAATAAAAATGCTAAATACCGTTTGGTTTTCTGACATGAAACCATCACTAGTTGGCAATTTAGGGGTGTCAATTGGGTTGACCCGACCCTATACAGACCTTATAGGTCTGTTTGATTCTGGTCCCCAACTTAGCTATCGGGTTTCATCGGGTCAACCCAAATGACCCAAATAACTTAATAGCAGGTTAGTAACGGGGTGTGGGGTCATAGTATCTTATCAGTATCGGGTCAACTCGATAAATTATAATGACATATTAATAAATCTTTAATTTTTTGAACAAAAGCCGATTAATAAAAAAAAATTAATAAGTTTTTCTATGCATGCTCCTATTCTAATCTTTATGAACTACGCAATGACCATCACTTTTTTCTAGCATACACACTTGATAATTTTGCTTTGCTAAACACTTTGTTAGGATAAACATAAAGCACAAAAGTATGAACTTTGTTTATAATCATGAGTATGAACTGTTGTCTAGTGTTGTTACTTGTAAAGTTAAGGAGCTTGAACTTAAGTTTTTGGATGATAGGAAATTAGATGAAAGATCATATTAGTTACACCTTTGCGTCATTGAAACAGCAAAATCCATCAAAATAATCGCCAGAGTGTCATTATGCTACCCATAGAAACGACAACGTAAACCATACAAAAACAGCCATAACTATTGACTAAAAAAACACACACCAGATTAAATATCTGTATAACTCCAATATATCACAAGATAAAGGGAAAACTTTTTCCCTTTTTCTCTAAGGTAACCACAATAAGCTAGCAACTATGCTGCACAGAAACTAACAATTTGCGTTTGATGACACAAAAAATTTCTTGTGTTAAAAAGTATTGCCAGAACAATTAACTTCAGCGCAATAAACATTAGAATCTAGAAGATGGATTCTCAGAATCACCAATCTTGTTTCTGACCCAGAAGAGAGAGTGACTACTACAAGGAACAATTGCAACCGAGCGTATTTCCGAACAAGGCCTGCAGTAAACAAATATTGAGTACAATATATATGCACAACCTATATATGGCGGCACAGAAAACACAATCATATAATGAATAACAGATGGTGAGTACGAATATCAAATTTCCATGCTGGTAAACTTACAAGCTAACTTAAAGCACTTATCAATTGCAACACTTGTTTAAAAACTCCTATTTTATGATAATACAAAGATTCATCTTAAAGTAAAAATCATACTAACCTGTCGATTTAGATCTCTTGCTTTGTCAGCATAGATGCGAGATTCAGAGGTTAATCTGCTTGACATTTTACTGACCTCTGCAAAAGCATATAATTTAACAACCTTAATCAACAAAGACGCTTCTGGAATGGTGAAACTGCATCTACAATCAAATGGGTGGATTTTTAAATTTTAGTAATAAGATTAATAATATTCACGATTCTTACGGCTAGAGCATTTACATTTACAGTTTAAGCTGAAGTCCGCTATTAGCTTTGACCGTGTTTACATTCTTATTCATCCTCGCTAAGTTTCTATGAGTATCGAGTACAACTTTAATAAGAAGGTATTTCTTTACAGCGATAATAATCCTTCAGTTTATTATGCAATATATTCTGCAATACCACATTACCAGCTATGATGTGCCATCAATCAGTCAAACACATACCAAGCTAGGGTTAATCATGCACCAGGCAGTAGACTCACATAGATAATTTGCTCTAAATAATATTTTTTTTTTTTTTTTTTTTAAAAAAAAACTAAAGATAAATGTTTCGCAATTAGATTCTATTTTTGAGACATGTA
Source organism: Tanacetum coccineum (assembly GCA_026074375.1). Lineage (NCBI taxonomy): Eukaryota > Viridiplantae > Streptophyta > Magnoliopsida > Asterales > Asteraceae > Tanacetum > Tanacetum coccineum. Next base: position 91,505 of record BQNB010002784.1, read on the forward strand.
TTTAAATTCTGGACACGTATGTTGAATAATCTAAGAAAAGTTTAGACTTTAGAGTGTCTAAAAAGAACCTAAGGTACACTTCTAAAGAGAAAATAACTTACGGTCCAACTTTTCACCAACACCAAGAACTTCTTGCACATTCCGGGTCATAATCTTGTGTACTTCCAAAAAGTACCATTCAACTAGGAAACATTCCCTTTGAGTTTCTCGTGTCCTGATAACAATTTCTAGTCTCTGTATATAATATCTATCCCACACACACAAAAAAGGCAGGAATATTGGGTTAGGTTCAGCAGGATATGAACACGTATATTAGTTACTTGTATAAAAACCAAAAGGTGTAACATGTACCAAATTTGATAAAAGCATAAGGTCTTGCTGCAGTTTCAATTTGATCTGCAAAACCCCTCTCGAATCATTCATAGATCTTCAAGTATTGTAAAGCAAGCTTTTTGATAAGCACGATCACACATTGTCAAAATAACATACTCTCCTTTCAATAATAAACGCTGAAAAGTTGGTTTAAGATAAACCGATAAAGGTACTTCCACAAATTACTTTGGTAATTAAACCACAAACTATAACTTAGTAACACGACATATACAACACGTTTAAAATGATATAAAAACAAAGTGGAGGATACTGGAACAAGTAAGGGCCGGTTTCAACAGACATTCGAGACGCTTCATTGTGTCCTCTCGAAAGGTTCTTAAACAAGGCCTTAACTTGCTGTTTATAGAAGTCCTGCAACAATTATTGTTGGGGGCAATATCGCGCCCATCATCCATTCCTTCGGCTAAAGGAAGGCCGTCAGTGACACGAGCAATCATCGTCAGCTTCACCATCTTTACTTTAAGATGCTATCAGCTATCCAAAATTATCAACAAAATATGTTACTCAAAAGTACTATTAAAAAAACACTACCAGAAAACATATTTGTCTCGGAATAACTTAATAGAAAGACATCCTATAATTTGTGCTCTCAAAGTCTATTTCACATATAGAATCCGTTTAGCATTAACATATATACTAAATCTATAAAAACCACCAAAACGCTCCGTTTTATTTCTGAAAAAAAGATAAGACAAGTGCATTAGCTCTAACGCGTTTACGTACACACAAAAGTAAATGAGGTGTGGTGCGAGAGAGTTGACTGGTAGTGTCAAACATAAAATCACATGTACTACATACATGTTCCGTATTAAGAACCATAATTAAAGTTGTCGTATTCATATAATCAGCTATCCTTAATAACTAAAGTCGGTTTTGTTACAACTACTCCTAAACTAATTATTCGAACCAATAAATAATCCGATAATCAAAATCAGTTTATATATACCTAGATGCTGTTTGGGATAGGCCTTTTTTCTAGCTTTGGTTCTGCTTATAACAAATAAAAATTAGTTAATATGTTGTAAAATTTTCATTCTAAGTTTATCTCAAATAAGCTTTTTGAAATAAGCAGCTCCTAAAAATAAGTTATTTTGCTTTAAATAAGCAATCTGAAACACTATATTGACACAACAAAAAATACTAAACTCTAGAAAATGCAAAACCAAACAGCCCCTTAAGATTGAACTCACAAGACACAACAATACAAGCACCCAATAAGAAAAATATAAAATTTAACCAAAAAAACCTATATCACATGGATGATTTTTATTTGATTTTATATATAAACAATGAAAAAAACCTGAAAGTATTATAGAGTAATATGCTGATCTACATTGATTTTGAGCAAATAAAAGGGAAACCTTGAGGTTTTTGGAACAGATTGATTGAGAATTTGGGAATTATTTTTATTTTTTACCCGTATATATTTCTTTATCAATCTTTTATACTTATTTATTTATTACTGGCAGTACCCGCGCAATGCGACGGCGGGTACCCGGTGACTAAATTTGATGGCGAGCAAGTGTTTTTCATTTATACATTTTTTTTCTAACTATAGTTTTACGTATGACAACTTTTAATTAAAATAACTATAAGCAACAACAATAAAACTAATCATGACTAAATAAACAATCAGGACGCTGCAATTAAAGAGAGTAACATATAATAAATCTTGTGAAAAACAAAAATAAAGAGGTAATTGCATAAACACAAATCTGCATCTATTAAAGCATATTACTTGCAATTTTATTTACAAAATATTTAAAACAATGAAATAGAAGTTGAATGGATCATTGGCAATCAACCAAAAGTTTAGCCGGGGTATCTGTTTCGTAAATTCACACATCATCCTTGTTGATAACCGCGAAAAGCCTCTTTTTAGGAGGTTGTGCTAAGCAACAATTGAAGTACTACTACGCACAATTGGTTCCTCTCTATGACTGTAATTTTTTTTAACGAGTTCCAATTATTATAACAAAATGCCAAATCAATTAAGATTTCTTATAGCTTAGTATATTCTAGATTTTATTATATTTAACTCCTGACAATATTAAATAACTTAAAATTGTTAACATCTTATTCCACTTGATGTCATTTGACATCTAAAATCAAAATTTGAGATATATATGTTGTGTTTCTTTAAACATGGGGTCATCTTTTGACATCTAAAATGCATGTTTTTATTAAGTAAATTACTACTCTTAATTTTCTGTTCAAAGTGATAGCAGTTGTAATTACTTGATTATTTGTTCAAAGCAAAAAAGGTCAAATGTTATAGATTAGTTGTAATGCACAATAGCTTTATGTAGGTCAACTTGTTTTATCCTCTCCTTCACTTTCTTTCTTCTCGATTAATAAAAATCTTCTTTCCGTCTCTTTTCTTCTCTTCTTCCTTCTTCTTTCCCTCTTCTTCCAACTTTCATTCTTCTTTACTCTTCTTCTCACCTTTCTCTTCCAACTTCTTTTTCTTCTCAATTTTCTTCTCCTTTCCTTCTTTCTCTATCCTTTTCACTTCTTCAATGATAATACTCGTAATATTTATCTTGAAAGTTGAATCTGTGATATGGGTAAAGTAATTGAAGAATAGACACATATGCATAAAAGTTGTGTCAAAGTAACGTTTTGTTGTTACTAATAATATTCGTTAGTTTCCTTAGTTTTGATAATTCAAAACTTGAACCATTTCCATTAGCAACATATATACAAAAGTATATACAGAACACAAAAGATACACACCATCAGAATCCATATTTTAAGGGATAAAAAAAAATGTTTCAAGAAAACCACAGTTTTACATGAAGAAAAAATTCATTCTCCAAGCAATATAATAAAGTCCCTTGTAATTCATTGTTTAAGAGCATCGGACCTAAACATGCAATCATTTATAAGAAAAAACATGATGAACATCAAATGCCCTAAGAAAACTACCGATCTAATTGAAAAAGCGCATCATGAACATAAAAAAACATATCAAGGAACAAACTGAAACCAAAAAATGGCTTTCGTAGACCACCATTTCTTTCTCGACTACAAAAACATTCACATATCCGAATACAAAAAATCTAAACATATTATTTGTTTCACATCATTGGCCTCATTTTTTTAAATATAAAACAACCTTCTAGCCCAAAAAAACTCAAAACATCAATACCATTGGTTATTCTGATTAATTATCAATGTTAGTTTCAACCCAATCCTACATGTCGCTTAATGACAGTTTAAGTTAACACACCAACAACAAAAACCACCCACCTCACATACCACCAACCCTCCTCTTATTAAAACAAAAAAAAAAAACACATACCAAAAACACAACAACTCGAAAACCATCAAAATCACCTGATCTAACACCAAATACCACCAATATGCCACAAAACCCAACATAGCAACAGTATGCGGCGTGAGAATGTGTTGGCGGTTGAGGCGAAGGTGTTATATATATTGCAAAAATGAGATAGATGATATTTTTTATTTTGTTTGTGGTTATTTATATCCTGAAGGTAAGATTTTAGAGCATGGATTAAAACTTAAATAAAGATTTATGAAGTTTTTTTAATGCCGTTTTTTTATGAGGTGAATGGCTTAATGTCTGCAGTTAAAAAATGGGCCTAACAAATTTCGATGGGTTGTTACAAGTTTATGAATTCAAGGATTAAATATGTTGGTTACATTTGGTTTTACAAAAATGAATTTCAAATTAAACATTTAAATTTTCATTTATAATTTTTAATTATGTGTATTTATTGACTTTATAGTAAAGTAAGACAAATCTTTCTATAATAAGTAATCTTTTTTACTTAAAATTTGAAATTAATTTTTGGATGAGTGTTGAGGTTAGATGAAGTTGGGTGCTTTTAATTTCAGAATTGGCTAAATGCTTTATAAAGTAATAGAGATTTATATAAATTTTGTATTTTAAGTAAAAAGAATGTTTAATATTTTTTTAATTATTATTTATTTATTTAAATATACTTAATTGAAGGTCTAAATATTTTCCTTGTTTTATCATAAATATTTTTAATTTAATTGTTTAGTTAAAAATTATTGCTCAATTTTGATTTTATTATAAAAATAAGTTAATAAGTATATGCGTCAAAAATAAAATAAAATACAAAACTTTTAAAAGATGAGGGCAACACAACTTTAGGGCCAAAGTGTAAATTACATAAATCGTCCTTGTGGTTATGCCCAAATTGCATGTCTCGTCCTAAAGCACCAATAATTACTACCTGAACTACCATTGTGGTTTTACCCAAAAGGGTGACGAATCCATTGACGCCTAATCTCATCCACTATCCTCAGTTAAACGACAAGGTATTTTGTCACCCCACATATAAAAAAACCCAAGGACCATTTATGCAACATCTTTTTTTACTCCTTACTCCCACTACTCCCGCCAATAATAACATCCTGATTCTGCTCATTCTGTCATCTCATAACAAGATGAATTCCCCCCCCCCCCAATTTATGAATGGGTAAACAACAACTTTCTATTTGAGATTCCGATCTCCAAACTCCCACTAACTCTTGTTCTCCGTCCCTGCAGCAGCCACGCACGTGAGCCAACCACAACCAAAAACCCGCTGCTAGATCAGTAGAGGAACATCTGTACCACCCCCAAAAATCATGGACAAACGCAAGCGAATGGTTACATGGGGTGCTACTTCAGGCACAAAACACAAGTCACGGTGAAAACGACCACAAATAGACGAAAACCATACATTTCACAATCTTAAATATCAAATCCATAGAATACCAAAGGTCTCACATTAAAGTATTAGAAAACATTGAAAAGAAAGCTTATTTAGTGGGTAACCAAGATTATTAAGCGTAACAAAAATATAATCCGCAGCGACCTCGAAAGCACCCAATGCTAGACTTCCACTAGCAAAATAGTCACCAGACAATACAATGCAAAAACACGACAAAAAAAGTTGTTAGAATTCATAGGATTTAAGTAAAAAAAACGGTATGAAAAAATTTAGAGAAATAATATCAGAATAAAGTAGCGTTACAACTTTAAAAGTGTTATTATCCGAAATCCATGTATTGATTTATAAATCTAGTAAATGTTCAGTATTGAATCCACACGAACAAGTAATGGAGGACTACTACGTAATCCGCAGATCCAAAACAAGTAAATATCAACTATTACCGTATTCCATAGACCAAAATAGGTAAGGTAGACAAGAGAAACACATACTTCATGTCCAATCACTTTGTAATATTGTCACTAAGCCTCATGACCCCCGAAGCCTTAAACAGTTTTGTCCCCAAATGTATAGGATGCTTGGCCAACAACAAAAGTATTCTCAATTTTAAATGCACCATGGTCCACATGTGACCGAGAAAATTCCAGTGGGGATTGTCATCGCACGATAGAAAATTGTTCGTTGGACTATCCACAACACTCGCGCGCTCACTACAATTAGCAATTGACGGTTCTTGATATAGAAGCGGGACTTAATTGGCAATAGTGGTAACTAAGCAATAATATTCAGCGCATAAATCTGAGCATATACAGTTTAAAACACTTTGAAAACACTAGAAAACAGCATTGTGCCAATAGTAAAATCAGCAATGTAATTCAACCCCTTCGAGTTTGTAAAACAATTAAGTAGTAAAAAGGCTATGAACTATCACAAAAACCTTGAAAAGAATCACATTTTATAAGATAAACCAAGTAGGTAAAAGAGTTTTAACAAGCAAGTAAATCCCCGTTCCGCGGGTTTATAAAGCCTGTAAATAAGTATAAGCGAGGCTAATGAAATCTCGACCTTAGAAGTTGAAGTTGGAAGAAATAATCAGTGATGAAATGTAAAAATTTATCACGTGAATATCCGAAAGCAACCTAAGAAAATAAGGGTCGTATAAGTACCAAGTACTTTAATAAATAACATTGAATATAAACTTATAGTTGTTATATCGTACTATCCGTTCGGCTATCATAATTAATGAGGGTCATGACATGACTAACGGAGCTAGGATACTTAAAACGTAAATCCAACAACTCGTCAATACGCCATCCGAAGAGGCCCATTATGAAATTTCCCTAGTAATAATAGCACATTTGGTAACAATAACACAAATATATTATTCTTTAGTTTGTAACTTTAGGTAAATTGTTGACTATATAGCACATCACCGATCTAAGTTATGTGGTTTGTGAAATTAATGTTCAAATTTGTATTTGATAATTAATACCATGTATTTATCTCCGTATAAATCGTTAATGGGTTTAAATAGTAGCGCTTTGTAAATAATATTTATAAAGTCTAAACCTAAATATAAATAATATTTACAATGATTCCATAAAGTTTTGCAAAAAGTTTTATAAAAACTAACCACACATTCACCTCAGGAAATATAGCACAAGTTAGAAAATAGTGTGTAACTTACATTACGTCGATTTAAACCCGTTTGTACGTTTCCTTCGTTCACAGCTATTCGTATTTGAAAGATGATCAAAAATCGTATTTTTAAAAAAGTTAAAATCTGCTGATGAATATAAACTTTTTACTATTCATGAATAGTAATAATTTATATAAATTTAATTAGCTAAATCGTATAAACGTCATAACTAATATCATTAAAACTCCGATTTTTGTGATTCTTTCGAGCACGTCTTGAATTGAAAGTTTTATATCATATTATTGATATTTATAAAGTTAAATAAGTTTCTGTAATGAATAGTACTTTTTAAAAAATAATTTTATAAAACATTACAATCGTAAACATTGTAATAGCGTATCTTCTCGAGTTATTAATCGTTTTTTCGAGTCTTTATGACACCTCTTCGATCCTGTACATGTAGTAATTTAAAAAATCATAAAACATAATGTCAATTTCGATTACAAAACAGCACCCCCTTAAGATATTTTTTCTTCAAAATGTGTTTAAAACATTTTTTAGGACTTTTTAGCTTTACCTACTTTGTTACAAACCCATTGAACCCTTAATATCTTATGTCTTACATATATTTAGTCCATTAGGTCATGTATTGTCAAGAATTCAAGATACGACAAGTGTTTAAACTCACTTTTAATCAAAACCCATTAAAGAAACCCTAAAATGTTGAGATAAGCTAAATAAAACAAATGTACACTTATAATCATGAAATGAAAAGTATAAAGTATTTAGATAACCTTAGGTATATAGGATGAATGAATGTAAGAACAAACGATCTAAACCCTTGTATTTGATATCAACCCAGATATAACACAAAAACCCTAATCCTTTTGAAACCCCGAATCTTGCACAACATACTTAATCTATCGAAACGAGAAATCAACCCTCACGATCTTTCTTCGAACACCTTAGAATAGATGTAATAACAATTGTATATGATCTAGAAAATCAAGTTAAGAATGTGTTAATGGAGATGTTTTGAGCCGTGATAAATGATGAGAGAATATGAGAGAGATTTTTGTGTTACCCAAACCTTAGAATGTGTATGTATGTTTTTTCTTTTACTAGTTTTAATGCCTTATATAAGGACTTAACTAAGTTAAGAAACCAGTTAAGTTAACTAGGGTTAAAGTTAAAGGAAAGATATCTAAAAGATATTTTTAGATAAACATCTAATAAATATCTTATTAATTTAAAACTGCGAGCTATGACCAAGGTCGAGAAATAAATATTACTTGGTTCATAAAATGATATTTTATGATACATAAAAAATACAGAACATGTCGAAAATATTACGATGCACAAAACGATTTAAACTGAACGCAGCGATCAACCGATGACTCGCGAAACACAAAAATAAAATTATCAATTCTTCTGCCGCAAATTTTTTCATAATAAATACAAAATATTTTGTATCGACAATAAAATGTTAACTGTCGCCACTATAACACTCACTCACGAAACGTCTTAATAGATGAACAGTCGAAAATGACCTGAAAATAACGAGAATGTTACTGTCTTCCCCTTAAATGAGCCTTGTCCTCAAAGGCTCAAGTTGCGACACTTGACGAAGGTACGGGTTTCGGAGAAGTAAGCTGATATTTCATCCGAATTGGTTGATGAAGAGGTGTAGTTTTAAGGTGATACTCTCACATGACCATGGTCCTTCCTGAATGCAAAGGTAAATCAGTCTAATGCGAACAAAATTATACAAGGTGATAGCTATTAATATTTGAGGTCCAATTATGTAAATGCACATTTTCGGTCAAAATAGATGTGAGTAGGAAATGTATCAAATAGTTTATAACAAATGAAATAGTCAGTAAAGAAAACGTGAAGTACCATATCAGGTGACAACAAATGAAAAAGCAAAATGATATTATTGGGTATACATCAGAGATTGTTTAGAAAAGTGATTGAGGACACAACAAGTATCAAGAATATCCAACAAATGCAAAAGTAGTCAACAAAATGAATAACGAAAAGAATTTAATTCAATCCAAGCAAAATGAACGAAAAAAAGATCGTTGTTCACAAAGTGATAGGTAAATCCAAATGATACGTATGAGGTGACAAGTTAATAGTCGTACTCCATCAACTGGAGACATCAAAGATGGATATAAGAAACAACATATGCGAATTCAAAATCATAAAAGAGTGTTCCACTCAGAGTCCAATGTAAAGAACTAGTAAATTTACAAAATATTCTGAATCCTTTAATATCATCAAAAAGAGAATAAAGTAAAGGTCTCGTAAAATGGACTCGATAGTAATCGTAAGAGATCAAGAATAAATTTAACCATATGTATAGGTACCCATATATAATACCACATTGACGCCATAGGGAGTAAAATGAGAAAACAGGAATTACACAAAATTCAGAATGTTTAATATTTATATAACAGATCCCGATATAAGTAGAATAGTAAGACTTCATATTATAGACGTAAGAGAAACGAAATCATAGTCTAGTAATAAATACTCATAATATCCTGTAATAGTAGTAGGGATCAAAATAGACATATACGTTACCTGTAGCTAACGCAGCAACATGATATCGGATAAAACAAGGAAAGTTTCTCTCGGTATAGCAGGCAGGATTAGAAGAATTAAGAAAAGATCTTTATGTTAGAAGGGAAGGTGCAGATGAAGTGGGTGTAACACCCCCAAAAATCAGGACAACGCAGCGGAATGGTAACATTGGGGTGCTACTTCATAGTACAAAATACAAGTCACAGAAAACGACCTCAAAAGGGACGTTTAAATAAATTTCACATTCGTTATATTAAAATCAGAGTTTATAAAGGTCTCACTTGTAATGTATTAGAAAACATTGTAAAAATGTTTATTTAGTGGTACTCAAATTATTAAGCGTTCAAAAATATATCCGCGCGACTCGAATGCTCCCAATGCTCCACTAGCAAATAATAACCTGAGAAAAACATGCAAAAACGGTCAACATAAAGTTGGTGAATTCATAGGTTTAGATAAAAATAGTATTGAAATAATTTAAGAAGTATTTTAGTAAGAAAAATGCGTTACAACATTTAAAAGTATCAGTTCTGAAATCCAAGTAGTGATTTAATAAATCTAGTAATGTTCAGTAGTGGACCACAAGATCGAAGTAAATGGTGGACTAAGTACGTATTCCGAAGTCCAAAACAAGTAATAGCAGACTATGTACGTATTCCATAGTCCAAAATAGGTAAGGTAGACAAGAGAAACACATTCATCATGTCCAACACTTTGTATTATTGCACTAAGCTCATGACCCCGAAGCCTTAACTAGTTTGTGCCCCAAATGTATAGGATGCTTGCCAACAACCTAAAAGTATTCTCAATGTTAAATGCACCATGGTCAACTTGTGACCAGAAATTCCAGGTGGGGATTGTCAGTCCCGATAGATCTATCCACAACACTCGCGCTCACTACAATAGCAATTGACGGTTCATGATATAGTAGGGACTTAATTGGCAATAGTGGTAACTTAGGCAATAATATTCAGGCAGTAATCTGGATAGCATACAGTTTAAAACAAAACACTTGTGTCCGTAGTAAAACAATCATGTAATTCCACCCCGTAGAGTTTATAAAACAAGGAGATAGAAATGGGGGCTATGAACTCACAAAGTATTGAAAGGTAATTGTACTGTAGTAAAATATATGAGTTTGTAAACGAGCATGTATTCCCCTCGCGGGTTTATAAAACATTGAAAAGATTGAAATGCGAGACTATGAACTCACAAAGTCCTTGAAAAGTAATCACATTGTTATAAGATAAACGAGTATGTAAAAGAGTTTGTAACAAGCATGTATCCCCCTCGCGGGTTTATAAAGCATGTAAATAAGTAAAAGCGAGGCTATGAATCTCACCTTAGAAGTGAAGTGATGAAATAATCAGGTAAATGGCAGAAAATGTATCACGGAAATATCCGAAAGCAACCTAAGTAAATATGGGTCGTATAAGTACCAAGTACTTTAATTAATAACATTGAATATAATCTTATAGTTGTTATATCGTACTATCGTTCGGGCTATCATAATTAAAGAGGTCATGACATGACGTACGAGGAGCTAGGATACTTTAAATCGTAAATCCAACAACTCGTCAATACGCCATCCGAAGAGGCCTCATTATGAAAAGAGGCACCTCATTATGAAATTCCCTTAGTATTATAGCACTTTTGGGTAACTATTATATCATATATTATTTCTATATAGCTACATAACCCTTCTAGTTTGTTTGTGAAATTATGTTAAAATTGTATTTGATAATATTAAATACCGTATTTTTCTCGTATATTCGTTAAATGGTTTTATTCGCTTTGTAAATTAATATTTATAAAGTCTTAACTAATTTAAAATATTATTTAAATGATTCCATATAGTTTTGCAAAAAAGTTTCTTATTAAAAACGATCAACATCTATTCACATCAGGATTTAGCGCACAAGTTAGAAATAGTGGTGTAACTTTCTAGTTTTTTAAAACAGTTGGGTTAGTTTCCTTCGTTTCTCGCTTTAGTATTTGAATGTTGTATCATAAATAATCGTATTTTTAAAAAGTTAAAAATCCGTACTGATGAATTGTACTTTTTCTATTCATGAATAGTAATTATTTATATAAATTTAATTACTTATTCGTAATATTCGTTCATTACTTATTCGTTTTACTCCGGTTTTAGTGTTTCTTTCGAGCACGTTCTTGTAATTGTAAGTTTTATATTTATTGATGTGTTATATCAAGTTTAAGTTTCTCGTTATGATATAGTACTTTTTTTAAATAATTATTTTATAAAAGTATTAACTATCGTAAACTTGGTTATTGGTATCTTATTGTTTTATTCGGTTTTCGAGTTCGTTATGGAACCCCTGATCCTTGTGACATGTTAGTATTTTATAAAATCATAAACATATAAGTGTTTCTATTCCTACACCGCCACATCCTACCCTACCTCCAGCCCCTTTAAGATATTTTTACTTAACAATGTGTTTAAACTTGTTTTTAGGGATTTTTTAGCTTTTTCCATTTGTTACAAACATTTGAACCTTAATATCTTATGTCTTAATATATTTAGGGTCCATTAGGTCTTGTTTTGATCCATGATTTTATGATAACAAGTGTTATAATCTCACTTTTAATCAAACCCATAAAGAAACCATACATGAGTGATTTAGGTAAATAAAAACATATGACACTAAAAATCATGAAATGAAAAGTATAATAGGTATTTAGATAACCTAGGAAGGAATGGATGATGAAGAATACAAAACGATCTAAACCCTTGTTTTGGATATCAAACCGAGATTATATACACTACGAATTACCCTTAATCCTTTGAAACCCGAATCTTGCACAAAATTTTCTTAATTCTTCGAAACGAGAATCAAACCCTCCGATTCTTTCTTGATACACTTAGAATAGATGTAAGAACACTTGTATTTGATCTAGAAAATCAAAGTATGGATGTGTTATGTAGATGGTTTTGAGCCGTGATATATGATGAGAGGAATGAGAGAGATTTTTGTGTTTTACACCTGTAGGAATGTGTTTGTAAGCTTTTCTTTACTAGTTAAGGCCTTTATATAGGGATTAACTATGTTAGATACTATAGTTAAGTTAAATAGGGTTGAAGTTAAAGGGAAAATATCTATAAGATATTTTAGATAATTATCTTATAAATATCTATAAATATCTTATTAATTATAGCGAGCTATGACCAAGGTCGAGAAATAAATATGATGTGGTTCATAAAATGATATTTTATGATCATAAGAATAATAGCGAGACATGTCGTAATTTTTTACGATGCTCAAAACGATTAACGAACGCGCGATCAACCGTTGACTCGCGAAACGTCAAAAATAAAAATTATCAATTCTTCTCCAAATTTTTCATAATAAAATACGAAAATATTTATTATCGAAAAATAAAATGTTAAATGTCGACACTCACTCACGGAAACTCGTAAAATAGATGACGTCGAAAATGACCTAAAAATACGGAATGTTACAAAATCCGGTTAGGATAATACCCGGTCCTGCGGGTATTGTTTAATTAGCCAAGCTCCGTAAACAATCGGATATTCACGAAGGTAGGGATGGGTCTGTATTGTTAACACAAGAATATATTAAGAAAGTTGTTGAGGATGTGGGTGAGGATGAGGATTTTAAGAGTGGGTCGTGGGTTAGCGCAATCGAGTATGTGAAGGCTAATGGTGGCATTGTGAGTGGGTGTTTAGGAGACATCAAGAACTTTCTCAAGAATGGGAAGCTTGAGCAAGTTGTTACAATAATCAAGTCTTGTACTCCGAATGTTCTTGGCGATCTCACATCGACTATGAAAGATCTCTCAGGTACAATACCAGGTGCAATACATCACAAAGTCATTAATGAGGTGGGCTATGGAAAGGACATTATTGTATGAAGTGCTTTAATACTTGCTAATGTTTCAGTATTTTCTCCCAAACCATTAATGCATTATCTTAACATTACAATGAGAAACGTGGTTAAGGTTTTCTATAAGGATGCAGTTCCTGGTAATGGCAGTGGTGTAGGTGGGAGTGGAATGTTGATGGAAGAAGAAGAAATAGTAAAATTGATGAAAGAAAAAGAAATGACTAATTTGAAGTTGCAGGTTTGTAGGAATGTTATTGATCAAGAGGTTCTATACAAGTTTGATGAAGAAGCATTAAACCCCGCATTGGAAGAAGAAGCAAGGCAAGCACGGGCTGATCAGGAGTGGTTGGAGAAATGTAGGCAAGAAGAAAAGTTGGATGATGAACATGAGAGACAACTATAGGGATTCAATGAAACATTTTAAGTTGTATCACTTTAAGTTGTATTAGTTTATGTTGTATCAGATTATATTGTATTAGTTTATGTTTTATCATTTTAGTCAAATGACCATTAGTTTTGAATTTGACCATATGGAACAATCTGACCATTATGAAATGGTATGAGCACTCTACAAATCATATCCACACACCACGTTATGCAGTCAAACTGCATAATGCAAATGGTTAAACCAAATCATAGCATATAGCATTTGTGTGAGGTCTTGAATTCAGGATCAATAAGCAATAAAGTGTTTAGTCTAGAGAGAGAAATATTAGAAAGTAGAGAGAGAAAGAGGGAGGAGGAGGATTAGAGAAAATGATTAGATTGATTAGAAGACAC
>BQNB010002784.1:107668-121118 GCA_026074375.1 Tanacetum coccineum
GAGACCTCTTTCTCATTAATAAAGACACCATTAGGTTTTGGGTATTGTTATGACACTTTGTGTCTTTGCTTTACTTTAGTTTTCATTTTAGTATTCTCTATATAGACACCATGTGTTGTGATGATATCCATTCTTGTTTACGCCTCGCGTTTCCACTTTGGCGGGGTGTGACACAGAAGGTCAAGTACATTGCCGATTCATTTATCAGTAAGGCACTGACATGGTGGAACACCTAGGTCTAGACTAAAGGTCGAGAAGCCGCAGTTGGCATGACATGGGAAGATTTTAAGGTGTTGATGAGAAAGGAATTCTGTCCAAACAATGAGATGCAAAAGCTAGAAACTGAGTTTTAGTGTCACACAATGGTCGGAGCTGACCATGCTGCGTATACTAATTGATTCCATGAGCTTGCTAGGCTACTCCCTCATTTGGTTACCCCTGAGAACAAAAGGATTGAGAGATACATCTATGGCCTTGCTCCACAGATCTGTGGTATGGTGGCAGCAACAAAGCCAATAGCAATTTAGAGTGCCATATTGGAAGCTAGAGTGCTAACCGATGAGGCCATTAAGAAAGGGTCACTGAAGATGAGGCCATTAGGAATGGGTCATTGAAGAAAAATACTGAGAAAAGAGGAAATAGTGGGGAGCTGAGTAGGGATGGAAATGTTAAGGATGATAACAAGAGAGCTAGGACCGGGAGGGCGTTTGCCACAACCACTAACCCGGTGAGGAGGGAGTACACGGGTACGACACCCAAGTATACGAACTGCAGCTTTCATCATAACCCCGAGATGCCTTGTCGTACATGTACGAACTGCAACCGATTAGGGAATTTTGCCAAGGATTGCAGGGCGAGGCCTAGGATGGTGACTCAAGTGAATGCTAGAAACCCGACAACTGCTCTTGGGGCGTATTTTGAGTGTGGTGGTACTGATCACTACAAAGCAGCATGCCTTAGGTTGTACCGAGCATCAAGACAAGGAGGAAATAGTCAAAATCAAGCTATGGAGATTGAGGGAGTCCAAGGTCGTTGAAACAATGGTAATCAGGCACGTAGAGGAGTATTTATGATGGGAGCAAAGGAAGCTCGCAAGGACCTGAACATTGTGACGGGTACGTTTACTCTTAACAACCACTATGCTACAACACTATTTGATTTCGGTGCCGATTATAACTTTGTTTCCACTACTTTCATACCTCTGTTAGGCATAGAACCCAATAGCCTAAGTTTTAGCTATGATACTAAAATAGCCAGTGGGCAACTAGTAGAAATCAATAAGGTTATACGCGATTGTAAACTGGAGATAGAAGGTCTTACCTTCGACATCGACTTGATACCGTTGGGACACGGAAGTTTTGATGTGATTGTAGGAATGGACTGGTTGTCCCGGCACAAGGCCGAGATCAAGATCGTTTGCCATGAGAAGGTAGTTAGGATTCCACTAGCACACGACAAAAGACTTAGAGTCTTAGGGGAAAAGCCAGAAGAGAAAAAGAGACATCTCATGAGTGCAAAGACCGAAGAGCAGAAACTGAAAGACATTGTTGTAGTTAGGAACTTTCCTAAGGTATTTCCTGACGACCTATCAGGATTACCACCTTCCCGAGAAGTCTCCCTATCGTTTGGCGCCCTCTAAAATGGAGGAGTTGTCGAGTCAACTCAGAGAACTCCAGGACGAGGGTTTGATTCGACCGAGTTCATCGCCATGGGGAGCACGGGTATTATTCGTCAAGAAGAAGGACGGTTATTTTAGGATGTGTATCGACTATAGAGAGTTGAATAAGTTGACCACCAAGAACCATTATCCCCTCTGAAGAATAGACGACCTATTCGATAAACTAAGAGGATCACAATATTTCTCTAAGATAGACCTTCGATCTGGATACCATCAGCTGAGAGTGCACGAGGACGACATTCCAAAGACTGCATTTAGAACTCGATATGGACATTTTGAGTTCATAGTAATACCCTTTGGTTTGACGAATGCACCAGTTGTATTCATGGACTTAATGAACCGAGTATGTAGACCATACATAGATAAGTTTGTGATTGTATTCATAGATGATATTTTGATCTACTCTAAGACAAAGGAAGAGCATGAGATGAATCTAAGGTTAATCTTATAAATGCTTAAGAAGGAGAAACTGTACGTAAAGTTCTCTAAGTGTGAATTCTAGATGCAAGAAGTACAGTTCCTTGGGCATGTGATTAACGGTGATGGCATACATGTAGACCCTAGTAAGATTGAAGTTGTTAAGAATTGGAAAGCCCCTAGAACTCCATCTGAAGTTCGTTCATTTTTAGGTTTAGCAGGGTATTATTGTCGATTCATTAAGAATTTCTACAAGATCGCTAAACCACTTACCATCTTGACTCAAAAGAATAAGACCTATGATTGGGGTGAGAACAGGAGGAGGCATTTTCAAATCTTGAAGGACAAGTTATGTAATGCACATGTTCTAGCTCTCCTCGATGGACCAGAAACTTCGTTGTATACTGTGATGCACCAAGTATAGGACTAGGTTGTGTACTAATGCAGAGGGGCAAGGTGATAGCATATGCCTCTAGACAGTTGGAGATTCATAAAAAGAACTACACCACCCATGATTTGGAATTGGGTGCAGTTGTATTTGCCCTTAAGATCTGGAGACGCTACTTGTACGGGACGAAGAGCGTCATATACACCGACCACAAGAGTCTCCAGCACATCTTTAATCAAAAGGAGCTGAATATGCGTCAACGTCGTTGGATACAGCTATTCAACGACTATGATTTAAGCCTAAGAGAGGAAAGAATTAAGCCTAAGAGAGTTCGAGCAATGAACATGATCATACAGTCGAGTATCAAGCATAGGATACTAGCAGCTCAAAAGGAAGCATCTGAGGCTGTCAATGCACCAGCAGAAATACTGTGAGGGCTTAACGAGCAGATGAAACGTAGGAGTGATGGAACATTGTATTATCTAGATCGAATATGGGTTCCTTTGAAGGGTGATGTGATGACCCTAATAATGGATGAAGCCCATAAGTCAAAGTACTCAGTACACCAGGAGTTGATAAGATGTACTATGACCTTAGGGATATGTACTGGTGGCCGAGAATAAAGAAAGATATAGCCTTGTACGTTAGTAAGTGCTTGACTTGTTCGAAGATTAAGACTGAACATTAGAGGCCATCCGGCTTGCTGTAGCAACCTGAGATTCCCGAGTAGAAATAAGAGAGAATAGCCATGGATTTTATCACGAAATTACCGAGGACCAGCAGTGGGCATGATGCAATCTGGGTCATCATAGACCGACTGACTAAGTCTGCACATTTTCTACCAATGCGTGAAGACTATAAGATGGATATGTTATACCTCAATGAAATCGTTGCAAGGCATGGTGTGCCAATATCGATCATATCCGATCGTGATAGTCGTTTTCCATTAAGGTTTTGGCAGTCTATGCAAGAAGCACTAGGAACCCGATTAGACATGAGTACGGCTTACCATCCTCAGATCGATGGTCAGAGTGAGCGTACTATCCAGACCTTGGAAGACATACTCAGAGCATGCGTCCTAGACTACGGGGGAAGTTAGGATGTTCATTTTTTATTGGTTGAGTTCTCATACAACAATAGTTATCATGCTAGTGTGAGGTGTGCACCGTTCGAAGCCTTGTACGGTAGAAAGTGCCGCTCACCAATCCTATGGGCAGAAGTTGGAGAAGGACAATTGATAGGGCCTGAGATAGTGCAAGAAACCACTGATTAGATCTCACAGATCAAGGATAGGCTTAAGGTTGCACACGATCGTCAAAAAAGCTAACCCGACCAAAACCAAAAGCGGTTTGACTGGACTTGATGCATATTTACCCCTGTTTGAAATTTGAATGCTTATATAGCAATAGCGTTTTGAATCTAAGTTTTGGCGACTAAATCACCTGTTTCTAAATTGCTTGTTCAAAAAAGCCCAACATGGCATAAAGATCTACAAATCAATATCTATAAACACTACTACAAAAACAACTTTTACCCACGGACTTTTCCTACGGAAAAAATCTCGTGTGAAATTTCCCACGGAATACCCACAAATTACCCACTGAATTGGTGTAAATTGTTGACCAAGTTTTCGTGTGAAATCCGTGGCAAATTTCACACATATTTGCCATGGCTACAGATTTCCCACAGATTTCCCACAAATTTCCCACAGATTTTGACTATCGTTTGTTAATTTACATGTGGCAAATTTCATACGATTATGTCCGTGGGAAAGTCATGGGTAATTTCCTACAGATTACCCACCAAGTTGATAAATCCGTGGGAAATACGTGGGTAATTTCCCACAGATTTCCCATAAAAATATCATCTTTACGTTTCTGCCTACTTACACATTCCCACGTTACTTAGTATGTGTTTATATGTGTTTGTAGTTTAATATCACGTAACTATTTATATGAGTAACGCAAGTATACGTGTTGGTTTAGGTATAACCTTTTGTGTAACAAATCATTACGTGTGTATGAATATCTACACACGTGTGTTCCACATGTCATTTTTGAAAATGCTTGTTATTATGCTTGGTTATTAGTCAACACTTAACAACAATTATGCTTGTTATTAGTCAACACTTAACAACGACTTCATAAATTTTCGAAAATGACATTCAACATTTCAAGTCAAACACTTGTTATACTCATACACATATTTCTTATTGTTATATCTGGGATTTGGTTTAATATAACCCTATTTCTCTTCTAACATATGCAGCCACTATTACCTTTATCCCGTTTCTCTCTTCAAACCAAGATAAGAACACCCTTTATGTTTCTATGTTTTAGTATGTGTTTATATGTGTTTTTGTAGTTTAATATTCATATGTGTTTTGTTGATAACGTAACTATTTATGTTAGTATCGCAAGTATACGTGTTGGTT
This sequence comes from Tanacetum coccineum, assembly GCA_026074375.1. Classification (NCBI taxonomy): domain Eukaryota; kingdom Viridiplantae; phylum Streptophyta; class Magnoliopsida; order Asterales; family Asteraceae; genus Tanacetum; species Tanacetum coccineum. Next base: position 112,586 of record BQNB010002784.1, read on the forward strand.
TAGGTATAACCTTTTGTGTAACAAATCATTACGTGTGTATGAATATCTACACGTGTGTGTTCAACATGTGCGTTTATGACATTCATTGTTTGCATTGATGTTTAGTATGTAAGTATACGAACTTGGTATTACGCTTCTGAACGTGTAACCATGTCGTAAAAGTAAAAGAAAAAACGATTAATGTCCGTGGGAAAGTGTGGTAATTCCCACAGATTACCCACCAAGTTTATAAATCTGTGGGAAGACGTGGTAATGTCTCACAGATTTCCCCAAAATTACAGTTTTATGTTTCTGGCTACTGACATATTCCTAACGTTACTTAGTATGTGTTCATATGTGTTTGTAGTTTAACAATATCATATGTGTTTGTTGATTAACGTAACTATTTATGTGAGTATCGCAAGTATACGTGTTAGTTTAGGTATAACCTTTTGTGTAACAAATCATTACGTGTGTATGAATATCTACACGTGTGTGTTCCACATGTGCGTTTATGACATCACTCGGCGCGCTCGCGCACATTGATGTTTAGTATGTAAGTATAAGAAACTTTGTATACGCTCCTGAACGTTGTAAACCATGTCATAAGAGTAAAAAAACGATTATGTCCGTGGGAAAGTCGATGGGTAATTTCCCACAGATTACCCACCAAGTTGATAAATCCGTGGGAAATACGTGGGTAATTTCCCACAGATTTCCCACAAAAATACCGTCTTTACGTTTCTGCCTACTTACACATTTTCCTCGTTAATTTGTATCGCGTTCATATGTGGTTTGTAATTGTAGTTTAATATCTATATGTGTTTGTTGATTAATGTAACTGATTTATGTGAGTATCGCAAGTATAGTGTTGGTTTAGGTATACCTTTTGTGTTACAAATCATTACGTGTGTATGAAATATCTTACGGTGTGTGTTCCACATGGTTGCGCTTTATGACATTCAATTGTATGCATTGTGTTTAGTATGTAAGTACCACGAACTTTTATACGCTCATGAACTCTGTATCCATATCGAAGAAAGTAAAAACACACCATGACTATAAACTATAACTACGGACACCACACCGCATCGGCATCGCGGTTGGTGATAAAAAAACGGAAACAAAAAGACCACATGGACTATAACTAAAACAACACCTGCCGCAGGTACTATAAACATAAACAACACCTGCCGCAGGTACATTAATTTTATGTTTTTTATTTTTCCATAGGTACATTAATTTATACAATATTTAAATGTTTTTATTTATCTTAATCTTTCCCGGTTTCCCTCTCCTAAAAATTTCATGTGTCCCGCTTGAACTTTTCCCCAAAATCAAAATAACATTTTTTCCCACTATATCTTATCATTTGTCATCCACACATCCTCTTCTCTTCTAATTTTTCATAAGCACATCTTGCATCTCAACTGTTGCCGCCGACCCACCAAACCATCGCCATCTCATATCCTAACTACAACACGAATCACCGTTTTCACATTCCCACTTTCCGAACAACCACATAGTAGTCCCCATAAAATAGCACAGGTATGGTTTCAATTTTTAAAGTTTTTTTAATTGTTCCTTTTTGGAACAATTTTTATCATTTGCTTACTATTTATTTTATGTGATTTGGGTTCTAATAGCTTTTTATAGTTTATGATTTGAGCATGTTTATGTGTCTGAACACAAGGTGTTTGTTGAAATGTTTAAACTTGTATTTATGTTTTCTTCAGGCTAGCTTCTTCCTTTTGTTGTTCAGGTATAAGAGACCAGTTTTTATTATCATAGGAACGTGGTATGTGTGAGTAACGGGATAGACTTGCAGATGAATTGTTGCCTAATAAGACACTTAGAGAGACAATAATAGTTCAAGCAGCCGTGATCAAGGTATATGATCAACCAATGACCCATTTAGTTCTTGTTAAAATTCAATAGGTTAGCTGAGTTTTTTCTGTTCTTTTTTCACAAGGAAAACATGTATAGGATTTCTATTCACTTGTGTCGAGATCTTTGTAGTTAGATACTTAAGGTTATAATTAAAGTAATAAAGTCATGGTTACATGCAATGTGCCGCTTTGTATCAGATTAACATAGCAGATAAATTTTGTAATGAAAATTTAAAAATATATATTAAAGTTCAACATTTTTTATAAAATCGTGCGTACGTCAGAAGCGTTGCAATATTGGGCTCGCTTTGTTCGCAATTCGATTATCTTTTCAATGACATATTTTTTTACAAATGAACCGATAAATATACGTTTCATATTTGATAAATAAACTTTGTCATATAAAAAAGTCGTAAATAGATAAAGGTTGAAGGTCGTTTTAGTAACTTCGTGAATAGTTTGAGAGTGCGTTTTATAAATTTAATTTTTCTTCTTCTTTTTACCTCGATAGGATGCGTTTGGTTTTTTAAAATTATTAAAAAGCGTGAAATCCGACGAAATACTCTTAAATGTATATATATGAATTTTTTAATCGTGTTTGAATTTTTTAATTTTGAATCACGTTTTCATAAGGCAGTGCCTCTAATACTATAGTTATAACAAACATAGTTGCCCGCGCAGTTTCTTTTATCATAGATGTGGATGTTATTTTTTTAAATTTGTATAGTAAGATTTCAAAGTTTTATAAGTGTGGTTTGCGTGTGCTAATTTTTTAAAAGTTATGTGGTTAAAGGTTGAGTTTTTGGCTATTTGGATTTTTTTAAAATATAATTTTATAAGATTCGGGTGATTGCCCGCGCGTTGATGCGGGACATTAATTTTTTTTGGAATTTTGTGCGGCTTTGTTTTTCCGGTATCATGTTTAATAGTTTTTTATATGGGCTTATGTGTTGGGCGTCATGTCGTGGATATTTTTTGATTAGAATAAATTAATACTTTTGTACTTTTTTTCTTATTTTGTGCCGAGTAAATTTTTTTTAATTTTTTTATTTTGTGCAATAATTTCTTTTTTTATATCGGCTTATGTGTTTGGTCTCATGTTGCGGATATTTTTTGATTTGAATAAATAAGTACTTTTGTAATTTAGTTTTCTATTTTGTGTCGAGCAATTTTTTTTTAAAGTTGCCTAATTAAAGAAAAAAAATAAAAAAAAATAAAATAAAATTGTCAAATGGGCCGACCAAAAGTAGAAGCCCAATGGGCCGGTTAATGTTACAACTATGTCAAAACGACATAGTTTTAACCGATTCACAGTATATATATATATAATATATAATATATAATGTTTGTGAACCTCTCATTCTTACATTGTTAGAGCAACTCCAATGGTGAGGTTTTTAGATGATTTTTTAATATTACAAAAAGCTATTCTATAACTTGAAGCATTGTAACAAAAGGTTTACAAACAACTTTTTGATAAAGACTTGATGTATGGCAAGCGTTTTATAGAAAGTGATCAAACTATTTTTATTAATTGTCTAGTTTGTTGAGTGTTCATCTTATACCTCTCATTTAAACATATTTGTATCACTTTTTATCATTTCCATATCAGTTGCATTTTATTAATTGTCTATAAATAAGATCAGCAGATTCTATATCTGTCAGCAGAAATGAGAACATGACCAGCAGGAACATAATCAGCAGGAACGGCTTCTAAGTCTTCCAGCATAAACTCTATAATATAACCAGCAGAAACACTACTTGAACTGCCAGCAGAAACAACTAGCATGGATAGTGGCAATTAAAAACAAACTAGCATATTGAGGAAATTTTTGCATATGCCATCAGCACAACAAAACAAGTAGCAATTATACATTTACAATCTAGACCATTTTATAAAAGTATGCATACATAAGGGTAGTTTAGACAAAATATGTGTGAAAAGCTTTTGAAAAGCTTTTGTGCATTGGAGTGTATTTGTATGAATGACTTTTTGTAATATAAAAGTTATGAGAAATTAATTGTCATAAATGAGAAAAGTCTTTGATAGATTGAAGCATTGGAGATGCTCTAAGAAAAATACTCGTAATAAAAAACAGTAACATTAAAAGATCATTTTAATGAGTTAGCTTCTATGTTTTGTTAGTATTAATAATATGTTTGTGGAAGCATATTAACCCTTGGATACATCCCACAGATTGCCAACATGTAACTTTCAATGAGTAAGATGATCCACAACAAAAACAAATATTTATTCTCTTCACATACACACTTTGAATTTTTTATCAAAAAAATATTTCATCACACCTAACATTTCTCCTTTGGTTAATCTCCTTCACAACTGAATATCAAAAAACATAGATCCACTCTTTCACCTCTCTCAAAAATGAATCTGACACGAAATAACCATTAAAAAACTTCCTGGTCTTTTTAAGGTAATTATGTTTCGTGGCTTTAGATCTCGTAATGAAATATCAGGTAGGTTTATATTTCGTTTTTTAATTGTTATAGATTGATGAGGTATCAAACTTAGATCTTGTTTAATGTTTCCTTTTATTTTCGAATCTTTTTGTGTGTTTGGAGTTTAAGTTTTATTTGTAGTTGTTGAAGATTGATGTTGTTCGGAGATGGGATTAGGACGTGGTTGATGTTCTTGAGCTCATCAACAACATTCTTGAAATCTCGAACGTCTTCTTTTGATGTATGAAGTACTTGAAAATGACGTATCGGGAAATGATTCGTCGGGATCCACATGACTGGATGGAAAATCAAGTAAAAGAAAAGTTATGATTTTTATCTTGTGACTATCTGTTGTAATGTTAGAATACAAGATTTATATAGATGTTGAATTTGTGTAAATTGAGCCATGGATTGATGTATTGATTCTATTTAGTTTAGATACCAGATGTATGAATTGTATGACTTTAACAGCGAGATTTTCTTTGGATTTAAGATATTTGTTACAAAAATACAATAAGAATTGTTATTAAGAAATACCATTATTCAAGAAATTTATTGACTGGAATTCTTCGTCGGAAAATCATCGGAAACTTTTCTGGAAAGAGGTAAATAGTCTGTGGGAAAAGTGTTTGTGGGAGATCCGTGGCAAAAACTGTTGGTAAAAAATGTGGGTAATCAGTGGGAAAATATTCGTGAGAAATCAGTGGGAAATAACTGTGGGAAATCTGTGGCAAAAATTGTTGGTAAAAAATGTGGGAAATCAGTGAGAAATCTGTGGCAAAAATTGTTGGTACAAAATGTGGGAAATCAGTGGGAAAATTTTCGTGAGAAATCAGTGGGAAATAACTGTGGGAAATCTGTGGCAAAAATGTGAAAAATGGTTGCTAGACAACGTGAGAAATCCGTGGGAAATAGTCAACGTTCCGTGGGAAAATCAGTGGGAAAATATTTACCTACGAGGGTTTTTGCATCAGAATAATTCCGTGGGAAATCCGTGGATATGGGCCCTTACCCACGGGATTTCCCACGGATTTTACCGTGGGAAAAACCACTTTGTGTAGTAGTGAAAGTGGTCGATATAAATGTCGTACAACTGCTTTTTTCGTTTTATCGGAAGGATGCCCTTTTTAATACGACAATTGTACTGTTTCTGATTTTGATAACGAATCAGGAGAACTGATGACTTGGTCGTGGTTGTTTCAAGAGCTTTGAGCGAGGTCATATTTACTTTAGTGATAAAATGACAGTTTGTTTTTGTTACAAAGGCCGCTTTATCAATTTTCGCACTCAATTAAAACCATTAATAGGATGCAATGTCTAGCTTGCTAGTTTTGTGTTATAATGGTGAAGTTAAATTGTGTGTACTAGTGAAGCGTCTACGCGGGTATTCAATTATTTTTTCTTTCTGGCTATTTAATAATCTTTCACAAGGTGCCGAAAAAACATGAAGATAATGAAAACTGTGTCTTTGAAAATGCTATAATCTGCCACGCCAACCTCCTGAAAATGGAGGGTTTAACCTGGGTTCAAACTCTATGGATTAGCCGACAAAAATGTCAGAAACCATGGTTACCCAAAAACAAAATGCTATAAACTATCTTCTGTCATGATTTTCTTATTTTCTATACATGACTAGTACTAGATTCTAGAAAAAATTATAAACTTGTAACCTCTAGTTACCTGTAATGTATCCCTTTTATATGTCTAGAAAACTACATCTCATGAAATAATATTGACAAGGTGTCATTTGATTACGATATTAATAAACTAACTGCCATCTTTTCGAATTAAATTACTAGTGACTCATATATAGCTTGGACAAAATTGGCATGACATACAAATCCTGATTTGTGCTTTATGAAGTTTATGAAAATGTTGACATAAATCTGCTTTTTCTCAGAAGATCTGACACCCTTTAGCATATGGTAATTGTTTCTGATTTTGATAGCGAATGAGTGGGACCTATCACATCAAGCAACAAGTAGCCCTAATTCTGTGCACTACTTCAAGCAAGCGACTAAAAGGAGGTTCACAGTGTACGTAAGAAGGAGAGACGGTTGGCATCTCCTCCGACATAGACTACGGGAATAAATTTCGAGCTTACCTAAAACATCCGGTTAAGGATTCCTAGTTCGGTGGATCTTCAACCCAATTTTGTTTCTGTGACTTTTTTGTGAAAGTTCATAACAGAAAAAAAGGTGTAGATGATCTTGACACATGGTGACTTTCTATTACTATTACAGCAACACCACAATCGAGTACTTGAGAACCTTACATTAGCTAACAACCGCTAGGCCTAACCCGTTTGTTTATCAATTACTACATAGCTGGGTCATAACTATACAAATTGCAACCATATGCCGGTTCGAATCAATAGGCTCAAAAGGTGTGAGTCCAACATCTATAAGTTTAAGCCTGAGTGGTGACCTATGTTAAGCTCGTTTTAATGATAAATTTTGATAATAGTGGTAGATCGAGAAATGTGAGCCCAACATCTATAATTAAGCTTAAGCTAGACTAAGCCCGACACCTTAATAACTGTGGGAGATCGAGAAATATGTAAAAGGGTGTGCATTTAGACAAAATAAAGAACATTACATTACAGATGATGCTCAAAGTGTATGCATATGCGCATACCGTAGCCCTTGCGTAATAAAGGCTTGATTCTAAGAAGTTCAAGACTCGAATGAGTTCAAATCTCTCAGGTAACATCCTCTTATATACGATAAACACTCATAAATATGGTCACTGTTATGATCTCACATTGGCCATGTATGAGATGTTGGAATGTGGTAGCTGGATTTGGGTGTTATGCAACTAGAAGTACGTGAGCCTATTGGGACACACACGTTAAGACACATAGAATGCGTTTATTGTTTAATATGTTTCACGTAATGTTTAAATGTAAACCAAGAGACTAAATTGACATAAAACTCAAACCATGGGGACCTCTTGCAGCCGACCCGTATGTGGTTTAAGGGAGATGAGTTTGAGTCGGTTTAGGAGAGAAGGAAAAAGGGTTGAGATAATGATTGAATTAATGTTTCCTTGTTCACCAAAGACTAGGGTATAGTGCCTATATAAACACCCACACCCACACCCTACCTCATTATTCATTCATTCATTCATAACCCTAAAATCACCCAACTAAGTTTTGGTGCTCTCCTTATTCTCTCAGCCGATTTAGAAAAAACCCTAAAAGGGTTTTTTGATTTTCAGTTCACCCCTTTTTCAATAGTTGCGATTTTTGGTAAACCCTAAAAGGGTTCTTTGGTGCGATTTGGTATCCCACAAGCTCGATTGGATCACAACAGGTTCAAGGAGGTCCGATTTACATTGTTCTCAAAGTTGACAACAGGTTGAAACCACAAGGGTTTCGGTTTCTTGATTTTTGGTTCTACTGATTTTGATAAAACCCTAACTAGGGTTTACCGAATTCGGTTCAAGCTACAAAGGGTTGTTTGCTGATTTTCGGTGAAAGACAACAAGGGTTTTTTTGAGATCTTCGGTTCAAGAAACAAGGTGCAACACTTGGTGTTTGAGATGTGAAGTATAGACTAGCATCTTGGCGTATTTGTTTGACGTGTTGTGTGAGCAACCGTAGAGGTGATAACTTAATCACTAACTTTCAAGACAAGATTCTCCTTGTTTGATTTAAGTCATTCAACTTAAAGGTTAGTGTTTCTTTCCCTATACGTGTGTTAATCATAGACATCAAACTAGATCCACCCGCTGCGTACTCGTAGTAAACGTGGTTTACTAGTTGTTAAATCCCAACATGAGGTTGGTTGGTGTTTTATAAGTTTAAGTGTCCCCTCCTCTTGCAAGCTAGCTTCTTGAGTGAGTTCTACACTTAAACTTATAACTCAGTACAAGCTTATTATGGGATATATACCAATCCAAGACTACACGTACATCATCGATTAGTTTAGGGTTAATTGCCTAAAAATGTATTATACTTGATATTTTTTGTCATTGTGTGTAGAGTACTATTTTTTTTGCCATTGTGACACCAAACTTTTGAATTCGTGATATTGTGTGTATTTTGTGACCATTTTACCCTCACGTTTTTTAAATTTCAAAGGGTAAAATGGTCATTTTACATGCAAAAATAGTGACTCGCTGGATTCACATCGTAAATATATATAATATATAACAAAATATAAAATATATATCTAAGTGTAAAAACCAACAAGTTCAATGAT